>CAJNIZ010045005.1:86616-122816 GCA_905231905.1 Symbiodinium pilosum
CCTTGAACCCTAAAGCCGAACACCAAAACCTTAAGCCCTAAATCCTAAACCCTAAACCCACAAATAGTAGTTTCCATTTCTTTTCCATTATCCCTGTATAGCCCCTATATAACCCCTATATAACCCCTATAATCCCTGTAGTTTCCATTTTATTTTCCATTATCCCTAAACCCTAAACCCTATAGTAGTTTCCATTTTCTTTTCCATTATATAGGTATATAGCCCCAATATCTTTCAGCCCATAGCGCTGAGGCATTGTCCTCTCGCACTTCGGCCTCCTCTCGCTCCGGGGGATTGGGAGCCAAGTCACCTGAGGTGGGGGCAACTAAAGTGTTTGGGTTGTATATACTGGGATAATGGAAAAGAAAATGGAAACTACTATAATGGGTTATATAGGGGTAATATATTCTAATTATAATATAGTAGTTTCCATTTTCTTTTCCATTATCCCCATATAACACCAATATATTGTAGTAGCTTCCATTTTCTTTTCCATTATCCCTAAAAGGGTTTTGGGATCTGTAAGCCAGGGTGTGGTGTCTCCAGGGTTCAGCGTGTGGGGCGTGTCAATCGGCAGCCCCACTGAAATCCTGAATGCTAGTCAGCTACTGACTCAGTCCCCCGAAAAAGTTGGCTGTGCCCCAGAGTCGAAACCCACTCAAAATTTTACAGCTGTCAGAAATTGTAAAACATAATTGCTCCGTAAACCCTACAAACTTTGCAGCTTTCCGCCAGTTTCCACCCCCTCGCTTTGTGACTCTACCCCCTGCAGCGCGCGGGATCGACCAGCGGCTTGGACCACAAGAGCATCGTGGCGATGAGCCAGATTTGCACGGAGGACTGACGTCGTAATTCCTACAATCCCCTAGGCGGACCCTTGAAGTCCTCTGAAAGCTCTCAGATAGACTGCATTCATGGGCCCTTAAGATTGCGGCTGCGCAGATAACGGCCTTGTGGACATAGGGTCCGAGATGCAACTCCAGTTCGGGGTTGACAGGCAGACATTGGGTTTCTCCTCAGGTCCTAGTAAGTCCTAGTATAGTAGTTAATCAACTCTCTGGCGTATATAGTGGGCGCTCCCTGCATTTTCAAGAATCCGTCCAGCAGGGCATTCACTTATTCATCACCAGCGGTACAATGTTGGTATGGTGTTGGCCCAACCCACTATTGCAGGGTTTCTAGGGACTATGGCCTGGTCCTGTCAATTGCAAGTTGTCGTGAGTCTTGATTTTGGGGTCCAGCCCTAAACCAGAACCCTGGAGTTTTGCGGGTGACTGGATTCTATGCTTGTTAACTAGGTATTTCTTGTTTCTTGGAAGTGAAGCGAACGTACAATGTATTGTGACCGCAGCTTTGATGCAACGGAGAGGATCTTGATGCCAAGATGCGGGAAAAGAGCGCGCTCACGAAGCAAGTCGCGGAGCTGAAGCGCAGTAAGCTGCAGTGCCCCTCAGGTTTGGGTTTGGGGATCAGGCTTCGGTGTTGAAGGTTCACGATCAGGAGGTATTGGGAGTGCTTAGGATTTAGCAGTTTGGGCTTAGATCTTTGAGGAGAGGGAACCCCAAGATAATGGATCTCTTTTTTTTCATGTTGGTTGCGCTTTAAATGGCAGTTGTTTGACCATGAGAAGGACAGCTTAGCAGTATTTCTCTCATTGCACTTGCGCTTTTTGGGGAGGAATTCTGAGCATCATGGCCCGGCGCTCTGGTCCTTGGGATTTTGGGTCGAGGGAGCAGGATGTCAGCTTCAGGTTGCATGTTTGTGCGAAAAGCTTGTCTTGCTGTCTGTATGAATACGTGGAATTGAGGCCAGGCTGTGCAACTGGCACTGTAAGTGTATGTTACTGCTATCACTTCCACTAGTCCCACCACTGCTGCTTCTGCTGCTGCTGCTGCTGCTGCTGCTAGTGCTGCTTGTGTTTTCTTGCTAACTTCTTGACCCGGGTGTCAACCATGTGAAATCTCTCGATGAAGCACCGGTTTGTGCTCAGTTCAGACTGTTGCTAGAGTATGCTGGAGCACAGCATGTAGCAGTAGATTCCTTCTTTGCCATTCTTACTGGATTTCGATTTGTAACGGACTATGCCAGTTTCGTTTTTTCTTTTTAGAATGATGGCCTTGCCATAGTGGCTCAGGCACAGCGGGTGCTCCATCCCACTAGGCGAGATGCCCATGAAGCTGCTAGCTCTTCTCAGCAAATGCTGTCTTGCAATTCCCGTCACCTTCAAGGTGGACTTCCGAGGACGGCACGTGGCCCCAGGAGGTCCAGTACATGAAACCCTAAGATACCCCGAAGATACACACAAGATGCCTCAAACCCATTACACGATACTTTGGACATATACACCCTGAAGGTCCGCATCTGGTGGGAAGTTTTCAAGAGTGGGATCCTTCGGCAACTTCGATGGTAGATGGCAATGGGGATGGAATCTACGTGGCAACCTTGGACTTGCCGGCAAGTTCACACCAGTACCCCAATATCACGCATTATACCCCAATGTAACCCACCAAAATACTTCAAAAAAACCCAATATACCTCAAGACACCCCAAGATACCCCATGATACCCGATTTTATCAGGGGAAAACGGGTGCGGGGGGGGGGGGGGTTGACATCCACTGTATCCCCAGAGGTTCACATCAGTTCAAATTCATCAATGGCAGTTCCTTGGAAGACACGGAGACTCCGCCAGCATGCAGTAGTGGCCAGACTTACTCAAGGAATTATGGCTACAACAACGAGGATGCTTACCGCCAACTCGAAATTGCAGAGAATGCCACCTCCGCTGAGGTACACCTATGTTTTCAGGAATGCCAGCCTTGTGACGCGCTTTCCCTCTGTAAGATGGTTGACTGCGGTTCTGATCTGGTATTGAAGGACAGTGCTTTGAACGTGCCTGGCGAAACGCGGGCCACATGCTGCAGAGACTTGCTGGGCGGCGGCTGGAGAACACCTGTCGTTGTACGCAGCGCTGGTTATTCCGATGGAAATCGGGCCGAGTTCTGGCTGGACGGCGAACTGATACATTCCACGGGCGAGCGTGTCGTCACTGTCGTCGAAGTGCAGCCGGCACTCCTCGCAAACTACCTGTCGTATGGATGGCGAGCTCCAGTCAAACACAAAGAGACCTTTGACACCTACGTGGATTCATCCAAGCTGGAAGCCTACCTATCGACTGTTCCTTCTGGCCACCTACTCCTCATGGGGGCCGTGGATGAGGCTTCTGCAATGCTTAGCCCGCATGCAAAGGCTATGATTGGTACCTGTGGGGCCAAATCCATTCAGCAGGTGGGCTTTAGGAGTTCCTATGCTCTTATTGGACAGAAAAATGGGAGTGCCTTATCTGAGGTGGCGTTGCCTGAAGGCAGTGGACACGCTGTTGCAGTTGCAGAACATCTGCTCCCACACCACGTGTACAAGTTGTGCAAGATGTACAACTGCTATTGGGGAATCTTCCGTAATGTCCTGAGAGCAGATGCCATGGAAACACCTGGTCACCTTGAGGAACATTGTTGTGAAAGAGCCAAACAAGGCGAGCAATCTTTGGTGGTGCGAAGCGAGGGGTTTTCAGATGGGAACAGGGCCGAATGTTGGTTGAATGGTCAACTCCTCTATCGAACTCGCACACGCGGGCTCACGGTTGTGGACCTGTGGCCCAATATGACAGTGAAGCACAGGGAGACCTTCGACACCTCTACTTTGGTTGCATACCTGAGCTCAACTGCTACAGGTAACATTATACTGGTTGGAGCAGTGGATGAAGCATCTAGAGGCTTCAGCCAAGAGGCAGAGAATCTTCTTCGCCAGTGCGGAGCCACATTTCCCAAGCCGCTGCCCTTTCGTAGCTCTTACGCTCTCATTGGGATCAAGGCCGGACGCGCCTTGTCGGAGGTGGTGATGTCGGAGTTGAGTGGATGCGCTGTTGCTGTTGCTGAAGTAATCCCGTCTGAGCAAGTGCGTTGCAACCAGTACAACCGCCCGGCTGGATTTGTGCTGAAAGCGGATGCCATGGAGACGCTCGGTGCATCCCTCGAAACTTGCTGCAAAGCAGCCGGGGCAGGCGAGCAAGTCATTGTGGTGCGAAGCGCTGGCTATGAGGATGGGAACAAGGCCGAGTTTTGGTTGAATGGTGAACTCCTCTACGAGACCAGCAAGCGGGGTCTCACAATTGTGGACCTGTGGCCCAACCTGGCAGTCAAGCACAAGGAGACCTTTGACACACATGCCGATTGCACTACTTTTATTGCATACCTGAGCTCTACCGCTGAAGGCAACATGATATTGATCGGAGCAGCAGATGAGGCTTCTGCGGGAATCACCTTGGAGGCGGCAAACCTTCTTCGGGAGTGCGGGGCCACATTTCCCCGGCCGATCTCCTGGAGGAGCTCTTATGCTCTCATTGGCATCAAGGGTGGAAATGCTTTGTCCGAGGTAGTGAGAAGAATGGAAGATGGAAAAGCTGTAGCCGTTGCTGCGACTCTGCCTCCTAATTTGCAAACGACGACCACCTCGACTCTCGACAGGTTCATGCCTGTGGATGGAGGCATGGACCGTGCCTGCCGCGGGGCGGGGCCTAGCGACAACAACCCGAACTACTACAGGGTGGTCTCAGGCATAGAATCCCTTCTCGCTTGCAAAGAGGAGTGCATGGGTTCAGAGGCATGCGTCGGCGTTGAGCACAGCGGAAGCCGTTGCGAAGTCTGGACACGTCCCGAAGGCATTCAGGCCTCCATTCATCTGGCACGCTTTACTTGCCTCAGCTACAATGCAGCTGTGACAACAACCATGGCAGCAACCACTACCAGGGCCACTGCGAAACTTTTTGCAGCTGTGGACGGTGGCATCAATCGTGCCTGCCGTGGGGCATCCGCTTCCGACAACGATCCAGGCAACTACATGGTTGTCGCAGGTGTACAGCAACTTGGGGATTGCGAAAGCTGAGTGCGTAAAGGTCGTTAACTGTGTAGGCATTGAGTTCAGCAGTGGTAGATGTGAAGTTTGGATTCGTCCCGATGGCATCCAGGCTACAATTGCACTGAGCGGCTTCACCTGTCAACGTTTGGTCGGAGCGACCCGACGATTAGATGCGTCGGTCTTCCCTTGATCTGTGCTGCACTGTGATGTGTGTGATATGGAAGTACGCAGGATCATGCCTCAACTCCGCCAAAGGCGGCCATCATTCCGTGTCAGAACTAATAGGACTGCGTAATTTTCATCAACTCTGCAGAGGCCAAAAAAGTGGCATTTCAAGTTTCGCTGCAGAGCATCCCAGTTTTGCGGGGCATAGCCCTGGAATCTTGCAAGCTCAACGGTAGCTTGGTACCCCTGCGGACCCAGCGCGTAGTAATCGCGACTGGTGCAGAAACGAAGGGTGTGTTTGAATGTTTGAACGATCAAAGATTGCGCGATGCACGGCCATACAGTGCTGTTTCAGCAGCAGGGTCTTCGTGCTAGTAGCCTTAAACCCAAAACCCTGAACCCTAAACCCTAGCTTGCAGCTTAAGCACGGAGCCAAGTAGCTGGCAGGAAAGGCGGCAGCTCACCAAGTAGCTTGCTGAGCATCGTGCATCTTCGGTTGCTTTGATTTTGGGTGTCTGGCACATGTCTAGACAATGTTCTTAATCCGTTTTGAGACTGTCGTCTGAGACCTTGCTTTCAACGCGGCTGGCCAGCATAAAATGATACAGCGTTTGCTACTGACTTGCTGACGTCCATGCTGTTCCATGGCCTTTTTCAAAGAACAAGATCCGAGATGAAGACGTGCCCCATGTTGGAAGTGACTAAGGCAGCGCGGCATGGTCGTCTTGAAGACACAACAGTCTTGTAGTACTTGGAAGCAGGTGCCAAGCTAAAGAAGCCAAGTGGCTGGAATCCCCAAATGATTCATTCCATACAAAAACGGATAAGCGCCCTAGGCTAAGAACCAACTCTGCACAGGGGCGCATCACAGCCTCGGAAGTCTGGACTGGTCGATATCAAGTTTTAGGAGTGACTACAAAACAAAGCTCCAATGTCTGAGCAGGCGCCATTAGCTCATTAACCTTGGCCCTACTTGAATATTTCCCCGAACTCTTAGCCGCTATGGATTAGCTTCAGTTGTTCGAGCTTACTTGCGATGACATTGGGGCTTCCAAAAAATAGAGATCCCTGTATCGGGCTGGATCCCTTCTTATAAAGGGATTTTTCATATTCGAACTGCTCAGTGAGATGGATCTGACCACCTTTGCACACTGAACCCAGAGAAAGTACAACTTTTTCAGCCAACGAAGCTGTGGCTGCGATTCCATGGGCTTCCCCCAGGTGCAGGCAGCACCAGCCTTCCTTGCTAAGCAAGCTGGCAGGTATGAAACCAAGCTGCAGAAGAAAAAGAAAGACGATGACAGCATAGTCGTGCAGACCATGGATCTGGAGCGGTGGGGGCTCTTGCAAAGGGGCTCTTTGGGGAATATTTGACCCCTAACCTATTTGGGATGCTATCATTTCATGGGTATGTCAGGAACCCAAGGCAGCGGCATTGCGTGGGTATTAAGAAAGGACAGAGGGTTACGGCCCATAGCATGGGACCGTTGACCATCAAAAAGTATCGAATGGAATGGTCACTTGAGCAATTCATCTTACGGTTTTAAGTATGGGCCCCTCATATGGGCCCTCAGCCCTTTTTAGGAACATTCTAGGGACCCTTAAGGGTACGTATATAGGGTATATAATAGGTATATAATGATTTCATGGTAGGGCCTACACTTGTTTGTCTACTGGCGCAGGTGGTTTCATTCTCTTGGAGGATAGCCAAAAAAACTTTGTGGGGGAGGGTTTCGTTTCATGGTTCTCCTTGCCGTTTGATTCTCCATGTATTTCTCCATGTGTGGACAATGTGTGCTTCTATATTGCAAGGATTGTAGGGCTCTGATCTTCCTAAGTATTTTGGCATCTACTACAGCTGCAGGGTTGAAACCCGAACCTGATTGGCGCCCGGGTGATTGGACTGATCAAGTAATGACTTTTGCACAGAAGCTTGATCCCCTTCGGAAATAAGGCTGTGCTTTTTGGATGCCTTACGCTTGCTGGAACCGGCAGCTCTGCTAGGAAACATCCATGAACCGCTTCATCAGGAGTTATAGGATGGGAGACGAACCAAGCCCACCACGCTCCTTTGGATTTCCCCTTTTGAGGAGAAAAAGCTGCAGACAATCAATAACAGCTCAGCACTCAGCTATGAAAGGTGCTTGGTGATTTCCCTTCGCACTACTCAGGATGGTACTGTAGGCATACTTTAGGAGGATTGTTTCCCCCAGTGATAACCCCCTCCATCCCCATAACGACGAATATTTTCCACATTACAGGACAGTTCATTTGGCATACTCCAACGGATTCCAAATTTTCTGGCGTCCGGGCTTTAAAGCTTGTGATTTTGTCTGCAGGCCCTTGGGTGCTGCTTGATCTAGTATTGACCTGGCTGCATGATTTCCGCTGTCATACGCAGGTCCAGCATGAATTAATCTAGGGACTCGCCGTGTACACACACCTTCTCACAGAAAAGTGCATGCATAACTATCACCAGCAACCTATCCCCTCGGTGGACTGGAAGCAGCATCCCTGTCATGGGCCTTTACTTGACCGGTTACAGCAAACATTGTTGGGCTTAATGTCTACATCGCAAATGGGAATGGTTATAGACAGATGGCACTCCTGCGTCAATGTCCTGCTGAACCCCCGAGCTCTTGACCTGAATCCCTTTGACTTTCATTTTAGCAAAATGCTGTAAGCCTCGAACTCTGAAGCCGATAGTTCTGTGTAGACTCCAAGCACTCAAGTCAAATGACCATACTAGCATGTCTTTGGAGATTGGTCAGTGGAGTGCAGCTGACAGGAGTCGTGCAAAGCCCATCCGGGTAATTACCCGAAGCAAGGAAACCATCGACATGACATGAGCATCATTACTTTGATGGTTAGACCTCCGAGTTCCTGCAGGATCCTGTCTTGCGTGCAGCGAAACCTACCCTGCCGAGGCAATCGAGTGGCCACTTCAGAGTTGTCAGGCGCATGTGTTTCTTTCTGACTCGGGTTTGGCAAGCAAATCTTTGTGGTTCTGTCACAAAAGTAGCACCAGAAGTTTGATGTCTGATTTGAGCTGAGGGTGCTCCGCGAGTCTTTGTTACATTGCGATGGGCTGTTGTGTTTTGGGGCATTCCTAAACTTCAACCATGACACACGCATGCAACTTCCATAGTGCACTGATCCTTCACTGTACGTTCAAGCATCTAAAGTCTCATACGTCCATGGCCGTGAACCTCCTAAGCAGAGGGGCCTGCTTGACATGTGCACCTATCCTCTTTTCAGGCTCTATAGTCTCAAAGGGAAGTCATTCACTATTTTTGTCTCCACCAAGACACTCCTGAGAGGCCAGTAAGTGCACAATTCCCATGCGGGATCTCAGGGGCCCTCGGGGTAGCAAGTAAGCCAAACACACAGACACTCCAACCTCAAACCCCTAAAACGCACATCTTTAAACCCAAAGCACCCAGCCGCAGCCCTCAGTCCCTTTCCCGTGGGGACGGCTCATATGTGACCCTGTGTAGTCCGCATCCCTATATGTTTCCTACCCCAACAAACCGTGAAGATCCACGTGTTTGTACTGATATCCCACACATGAGAACCCCATAGCCCTGCACCCCAAACCCCTATTAGTGACTGCTGGGGTATATAATTCCATTCATAAGGATTTATTCGTAGCAATCTAATGGATAGTTTTCCTGATTAGAACCCCAATCTAGATCTCAAAATAACATAACCCGTGATCTTGGGACCCCAAGAAGGGACCACTGATCTTGGGAAAGCCTCATATTACGGCGAGCCTATTGAGGGGTTTGATCTGGGGGCGTACCTCAGTAGTATTTTGTTTGGGGATACTATAATATGCTGCATCGACTGAAGTCCGTGAATAATATGGTACCCACTATAGAGTAAGATTATATCCTCCTCCTTTTGGGTATGATATTTCACATAATTATGGTAATTTCCATAAATAAGGGGACCCCAATATAGACCCTAATATACTATAGTCCTTCTTATGGAGACCCCCAAAATGGTACCCCTAATTTTGGGAAACCCTAATCCTTATCAACCCCCATTTCCATTTCATTTTCCATTTTCTTTTGCATTTGATTCTCCATTACAGGGGCAAAAGGTACCCCTGATTTTGGGAAACTCCCATATTTTGCCCCATATTGGGAAAGCCCCATATACAGAATATTTTACATATACAGAATAAAACCCTAAACCCTAAACCCTATATACTATACCTTTGAGAAGCAGGCTTGGGCTCAGAGAACGAGCGGCTGCGCCAAGACATTGACGCTCTGCGGTCACACCTGCATGAGGCCGGGATCCGAAACGATTGAAGGTGTTTGGGGCTTCATTTTAGAGGTTTAGGAGTTTGGGGGTTGTAGGGTTTGAGGGTTTTTGAGGGTGATTTGCACGGATTGGTCGCCAGTTGGTTTTTCCATTCTTGGACTTTGCTTTGGCCTTTGGTCGCTTGGTCTTTCTCGGGATTTGCGTGTCTGCGCAGACGATCTGAGATGCAAACAAAGCTTTCGGCCTCGAGAAATCGGCAAAACGTCATGGGATGATTGGCGGATATGTCCTTCTCCATGATGGCATTTCATGCCCTGGCATGCATGTGCGAGGATGATGACTGCAAGCCGCACTTTGACGGGCGCTGACTACAGTATTCTGCCCTATCTGAACTAATCCATCTCTGTATGATAACCTTGTGTGGCTGAATGGTGCCCGCGGACTGATGCTTCTTCTGTATATTCTGCAGAGGTCACCTGTTTAGGATGATATCAGCCTTCGGGATGTACGGGTGCGGATGGCAGAAAGTACTTCCAGGATTCCAGCTTTAGTGTGCATGTTGTGGGAGTCCTACATTGTTGCAGGCCGTTATCCGTATCATGAGATAGTCATTGATCGCCAAATCTCGGCCCCGGAATCCTTAAGCCCCCCCCACATCATCCAACCTCAACTTGAGAACCTTGTGCCCTGAAGCTGCCCGGTGAACGCGTGGATGGTCACATCAGCCGGGCAACACCGCAGTCGGCTTTGCTAAGCTGGGAGTCCAGTCTGCCTGCGCGAAGGCCACAACAGCGTACGAGCGAGAGTGCGAAGCTTTGGAGGGCCTGAAACAGGCCCTACAGGCGACTCGCAAGGCCGGACAGTTGAGGGCTGAGGGTTGAAGCTTCAGGTTTAGGGCGCTTCAACTTTCTGCTTTTTGTCGTGGACGTTTTTGGAAACGACTTTATTACGCAGTCGCTCATCCAAGAGAGCAGTGGTCAACAGGGCAGTAAGTGCACTTGGGAATCTTGGTACGGTCTGGAGGGTTAGTAAGGAAGAGAAGGGCCCAGCTTGACTCAAAAATGTCCGCTTGCAGCCCTGCTAACCGCTGATTGCAAGGCCTGTTTTTTTGTCTGCAAAAGACCCTTGACCATAAACTCCATGAACTCGTGAGTACGACAGCCTGGCTCATGCAAATCCAGCTTGCAGGAGCTGGCCGCCGAGACAAAGCAACGGGACGTTGTCCAGCAGGATTGCATGTCTGCAGCGGGTTCTTTGTATTGATGACTGCCCATGCATGAGGCTTCGATTTCAGAGCCCCCCTCACAATTCCCGTGGAGCCAAGGGTTGTTGGTTGAGGCTTCTGGACTTGCAGGGCTGGGCTGCAGGTGAGTCATTCTTAGGTACTAGGCAGTAGGCAGTGAAGGAATAAGATAGCAGCGAGGGTATAAGAATCATGACGCCTTCATTTACATCCCATACCTGAAATCCTAAACCCTCAACCCAAGTGCCACAGGACTTGCGGGCATCAAGGACGGCCCAGAACCTCATGATCAACCGCTTAGATGACATTGAGAGGAGGTGCAGCTTCGGCCTTGGGGGTTGTAGGTTTAGGCTTCAGGGTATTTTGCATTTAGGGTTTGGGGCTTTAGGATATTTGGGGTTTAAGGTTTGGGGCTTGAGGGTATTTGAGGTTTAGGGTTTATGGTATTCAGGGTTTAAGGGTTTGGGGTAAAGTGGGGGCCTCCTCTAGCCCTAGTAGAAGCCTCATGAAAGGGATCCCCCGAGAAGGGCCTCTAATTTCTTGGAAGCCCCATGGCAAATGTTGTCCTTTTTCTTAGAAAGCCTGAAATCATGAAACCTAAATTCTGAATCCAGATTTGACTCCATGAAAAAGGATGTAAGCATCCGTATTCAATGTATGACCTAGGATTTGAATCGTGGCATGGGCATCCCTGCTTTGCGAAGCCCTGATGTAGCATCTAACCGTTTTGTTGATGTGCTTCTGCGGGTCTTTCTACTCAGGACTTATCATCCCGGAGTGGATCGGCCAAACCGTGGTGTGTTGGCAAATAGACAGGACAAACAGTCTGAAAGCTTCGGGTTAACGAGCTGCCTCCTGTCAGGAACAAGGCCCTCAAGAACTGTGTTGCCAATGCCATCCATCGATAATGCTGAGCTTCATGCTGGCCGCCGCTGGATAGTGTCACCCGAATGTGTGGCATATGTTCCACGTAGTTCATCAGCATGGATACGCTACTTCCTTCCGGGATGTATGCAGACTCTGCAAGGGACCAGTTGGAGGTTGGATACCAGGAGACTAAGGCCAGCATAGCTGCAGCCCATATTCAAGCACACGAGAATGCTACTGACACTATCCGGCTTCTTGCACCTTTTCATGGTGCCTTGCCATTCGCGAGCTCGATGCTTTCACTAACTTACGCGTCGCATTGCCATAGCATCGGACCTCACTGCTGGAAGCATGCGAAAGAGGCGAGCCTGCAAGTGTACTGCTTATGCAGATGCCAAATAATGGACCCGTGCAATGCAAGTCGCAAGATTCTTTCAACAACATCCAATCCAGGCATTTTGGAACGGAGACAGGGTTACCAATACGTGAAAATGGTGGTTACCAATACGTGAAAAAGGTTTGGGCCTTGCGGGCGTTGGCTGAAGCTGCTTGGACAGGCTAAAGCAGTCCAGATTAGCGCCAAACAGCCCCACAAAGTTAGGACCGAACGAGCTGCGGCACACTCTGAAGATCTGCTGAGCCGGGGAACTTTCAAGGTCTAGGATGGGTGAGCAAAAGCCAAAATGCCGCAGACAAGGTAGTTTCAGAGGAAATCTTGCCATGCAGCTGTTGAACTCATTTCATGACATTGGAAAGAGGCTGCTGCAAAGTGGCTGTATCCAGCATGCGCCTTGATCAGGTGAAACGGCTTGAGATCACATGTTTAGCGGCTCTGTTTATTTCATCCACGTAAGCCCAGGAGTCCGAGACGCTCGGTGTACCTTTAGCCAATAATTTAACCCCAATGGGCGATTTTAATTCCGTTCCTTCCCAAAGGCTATCTACGAGATAACCTCCACTTCTGTTGCAGTAGCCGCGTGGTTGAGTAATCTGAGGTGACGTTCTGGCAACTTCCTAACCCTAAAGCGACAGTCTCCCATGCTAAATCCTCAACAACCCGATTCCACGCTATCCACTTCAATCCGCCCTGCGTCGGTTTTCGGACCAGCCCAAAAACCCCAAACTCTAAGACCTGTAAGGTCTGAACCGCAAAGACCCTATACCCCTATACTTGCAGGTTGCTTGTTAGGGAATAAGGATATTTACATATAAATATATGATATGTGTATATATATATAGGGATTAGCTTCCGTTATTCCCCACTAACAACCAGTAAGTATACTATAGGTATCATGGGGATTGTATTCCCTTCTTCCCTACTGACAACCAGTAAGTATACGCTGAGTAAAAATCTCCCCACGCACCGGTGAATCGGCTCAGCTGGACAAGTAGCGCTGCCTGATCTCACCTTGTGCAGTTGACGTCGACTCCTCAGTTGCATGGTAGTAGTAATAGTAAAGAGGTAAGAATACTAGTAAGAAACGTAGTATTCTCAAAACCATGTGCCAAGTATAGTACGACACCTAGTGAATGGGGCCCATCTGTGGGGATGACCAGTGCAGTAAAGGTCTTGAGCAATAAATTGTGATCATGACTTCTGTGCATCTTCTGCCTGTTTTTACCGCAGCCCAATCTGTACCGTTTGTATCCCTTTGTAAGTATTTGCTTAGGACTCAGGCGACCAAGCAAAGGGCGAAAGAAGGTCGAAGCGAATCCCAAATTGTTGGTGAGGGTTCCTTTCTGCAGGCATGAAGGTCCAGCATTGACGTTGGCGAGCCATAGATGTTACATGTATCTTAAGAAATACCCGGGTTGCTGGTTGCAGTGAAGACTTACGTACAAATCCAATTGTTTGTCTACCCCGATCCTTCGCTGCATCCTAATTATCACACCTGCGGCTATTCGAAGCCAAAAGCTCCCCTGATGCCAGTATTATTGTTTGTGCTACCATTATAATTATGATTATGATTATGATTATGATTGCTATTCGTATGATTATTACTACTATTAGAATGATTCCTACTACAATTGTAGAAGATAAAGCAAAGTCTTGCTGGGAGGACAAGGGGGCAGCAAGCTTCTGACGCCTAAAAGCCCTGTTGAACATATTAGAGCCGTAGAATCAGCCAGTTTAGGGCTCTGGCTTGCCTACCTTCTCAAAACGTAGATCCTGGGGCATCAAGGGACTGAGATTTTTGCAGAAGTCCTTGGTCCCTAAGCCCAAGCTGTGGATCATGATGAAACATGATGGATCCGCTGTCTGTGCCTAGATACTGCAAGCCTCCTTACAGTTGACCCTCCCCCCAAAATACCCTTGCAATTTGTACTTCAGCATTTTTGCAAGAGTTTCAACGGTCATCTCTCTCAACTTCTTTATTGTATCTGCCACGGTAGATTTTGCAGAGCAAGCTGCTGCGTTACCCCGCTAAGTGTCCCAACAGCGCTGAGGTCAAGAGGACACCATGAGCGGCTTAATGGAATACAATGGTCTCAGCCTTGATATCCCTGATCTTGAGGGTCCTGGTAAAAAGCTGCTAGCAGGCGCCATTGTTCCCTTGCAATGTTGAGAAGAGCGCTCCGTTTCCGACAGATCGCCACAATGAGTTGAGGCTTCTTCTAGAGCTTTAGGATGTAGAATGGGATTTGTATCGGAAGGCAGGGCGATGTGGCGATCAGGCTTAAGGATTGCAACAGCCTGCGCATTTCTAAGGATCAGGCAGCTTCACATTCATTAGCGAGGATCTGGTTTCTCGGGGCGGCCTTTCATTGCCTCGCTTTCGTGCTTGTGATGATTACGCGGATCTGTCGTTTGTCAGCCCAGGTCTTACGCATGAGATTTATGATGATCGGTATACTTAACTCACGGACGGCCAAGTAAGTCCTAAACCTTTACGCCACCAAGTTCAGGAAAGTCCTTGCGACCTTACGCTTGGGCTTAGAAGTCAAGCCCGCTTCACTGTTCCCCTCAGATCCTCATGTCCCCTGGATGACCCAGATGCCTGGGCCTGGACCCTCCTGGACCCTGACACCTACAAAGCGTTACACCATCTTTCCTGCGCAACATAAGACATCATGGAACCTTCAGCCTGTTCAAAGCCATCCCTTAAGCCGAATAGCTTGGCCCCCAAAGATCCTTCGTCCGAGGCTCTGCCATTGTCGCCATGGCAGGCGAGAAGTGTGTCAGCAGCTGAGTTCTGCTGTTGTTTTTGCTTGGCGGTGGCTACAGCGTGTACGCGCTTCAGGTTGTTCCGGGTGTATGTTTTGGGTGGAGCTTGGAGCTTTCACATTTGAACTTTACGAGAAGGTTGGGGCATAAAACTTGCGGCTCGTTTTTGGAAGATGGTTATGCCTCTTATTGTCTTGCTAGTAGTATCTGATGACAAATAGGCACTCATATTGGGTCTACAGTGAGTCTACGGGCCGATTACGGTTGCCATCGCAATTGCTTTTACTAGGCGTGCCTAGTCAGGACAGGTCCTTGTAGGCGGCTTGTTTGAGGCCTACTGATACATTGGGCCTCCGATTGCTTCAATTGCAGTTCAGCTTCGCTCATGGAAGGTTAGTGTCAAAGGATCTTGCCTTTGCTATTCAGCTTGCAGGTTCTCAGTTGAGAATAATACGGGAACATAATCCCTGTATAATCCATATACAGTATTCTCCATAATTCCCTACTAAGAATCAGAGTCCCATACTCGAAAGTGCCATATAAAGCTATACAGGATGAAGTATTCCCCTTGTGGTAGATTATGGTATATTAGAATATATTTGGAATATTTCGGCTTGGGGGGGGGGTAGGGGGGTTAATATCATGGGGAAGGGGTTGGGGCACATTAAGGCTGCGGGTGAGGAGAACTTACGATGGGAGTCAGGGGATTTTTGAAGTACAGCGCTACCATATGGAGCTGGGGGGGGCTTCTTGTCATCGGGCTTCTAATATATTGTCCTCCCTGGCAGCACTTGCATCAGAGTGCCAACATTTTCAATACATTGCAGAGAAATCATGAAGACAAAGCGACACGAGCCATGGTAACTGCTTACTGGGTCTTTGTACGGAACACGGGAAAATGACATACACGGAGTATATGGAGATGATATCCCTGGCCCCTTATTCCCTTTAAGTACCAGTAAGATCAAGCAGTTCCAAGCCAGCGTGCAAGCTTATAGACACCTCATTTCTAAGCAAACATCTATTCCTAGTGAGAAGCATCAGCAGGGAATGGCCACTCCTGCTTTCTGAACGGAGTGCGGGCCGGGGGGACAGTGCTACTGATAAATCTGCGTCAGTCAAACCATACAATGACAAGTGTTTACTGTGATTGCCACGATTTATTCTAAAATCCATATCAAAACTTCTCTGAGGAGCTTGGTTGAGTGCTAGTACTGACCGAGGTTGGCATCGCCGCAGATACGCGCTACGGAGTTAGCGCCTAAGGGCTACCGGTGGGCGGTGTGTTTTAAAGCCCAGTGCGCACGCGATGTGAAAGGGTTAATAGAAGCAGAAATTGGGAAATCCAGAATAGTGACTTGTCGGTATTTTTCAATCTCAGGAGGACCAAGACGTGTAGGGTTTAGTCTTCAGCAATGATGTGCCTTCAGGGTAGGCCCCAACAAGCAAGCCAGGTTCTTCTAAACAACACCTGAAGCCCCAGGGCTCCCTAAACCCTGCTCCCGTTCATTTCCATGTATTGAGGCGTGGCTCAGAGCTAGGAACTTGCAACCGGGCAGGTGATGCTGCTCCTCTGCTCAATGCTTATAGAGCGGGTCAAGGGATTAGAAACTTGCAGCGTATCATGTTATACTTAGGGCGCGTGCCTGAAAGAGAGCCTTGCATCACCACGAAAAGATGTCGCTGACAAAGCCAGAAACTTTTGATGTACGCTGTATGCTTACTTGCTGAGCAGCTTCGTTAATATGGCTCGCAGCTCCAGCGTTGTCTGCCGCTTATTCTCAGACATTCGTCACTTCTCTGAATCTTGGATGTAGAATAGAATGCGCATCTGACCCGACAGAATCCCATACAGCTCCGCATAATTCCGGACCCACCGTGCAAACTGACGTATGACATGCCATGAAGCCCCATGTTAGGCTGGAGCGTAGTATGTCATCCTCAAGGCCCCTAGCTACACTGTAGAGCTTGTGTGACCCCTTCAAAAAATATGCCGGTCTCTAAAACCAAGGGGACTCTGCAGAACCCTGAAGATGCCATACACACTCCCCGTAAAGACTTCTGCGTCGCCCATACGGCTTCTCATAATCACGGAACTTCCCCACAGAGGGATACATGTGCCCTAGAAGCTGATATAGACTGCATAGGAAGCCTTACACAATCCCAAGTGGAGCCCTAAATAACCTCATGGATCGCTCAGATTCGGCAGCTTCAAACAGTCAGCTGCAACAGGCAAAGGGTCAGTCGCACCTGGTTGCAGGTTGTCATCTGTTAGATGTCTTAACCCCACAGTCCAGACATTAGGCATGTAGTTTCAGTTCTATCAAGACCTTGTGTATGGCATAGGGCAAGTTTCCCTCAACCTTATTGAATGTTCAGGCAAACCCTAGAATAGTTGTTGTGATCGAGTGCGGCACTCCTTACTGAGCACCAGGGGGTAGTTTAAAACCTACCCAACCCCGCCCTCAACCTTTGGGAGTCTGATCCGGACGAGGCCTTGAGGTGATATCATGACATCCTACTAAGTGGCTCGAAAAATACCCCGAAGGCTTAATCGGCTCTCCCGAGGAAGTGTTGCGGAGCTTTTGTGTTGCGGAGTGTTCTTTTGCGCATGACAACGAGAGCTGTGCCAACATGATGTTGTTGACCCTGCGCTTCCTCACAAACTCTGGTTTGAACCTCGAAGTCAGATGCTCAACATGCTGCCCAAAGCCACAACCTTTAGCCACCCTACGAATCCCCTACAACCCCACTCACTCAACTTGGCCAGGCAGAAGACATTCCAAGTGCCTGAAGCTTACTTGGTCTAGGGCTACTGGACGCATCTGAAGAGTCACGACGATCCAGTGGGATGTTAGCATCTACCCTCGTGCGCTGTGGCGACTGATTGACCAAAGCTTCAAATTGCATGACGCCAACGCAGAGTTGTGCAGCACGTCCCCAATGCTTGCATAGCATGATTACCCTCATCACTGCAAGTTATGTCAAGTCTCCACCATGGGCCCAGCTTGGGGCCACAGCCGCTACAGTATGACTATGATTATTGTTAAATATTGCTAATACTATTGCTATGACTCATACTATTACTATTAGTATGCCTATTCATATTACTATTACTATGGATGATTGTTTCTTGGCACTGCAGTGGCTGAGGACCGATCAGTGCTACGTCGGACTTGCAGGACTTGCAACAGACGTGGCGAGCCTACCGGGATGTCTCATGCAAAGTGAAGTACCCACAACCATAATTGTAATAATCATAGCAATAATAATAGTGTTAGTAATAGGTATACTAGTTGTAAAATGGTGAGAATACAGAGGCAATGACATCTGCGATTTTCTCGAAATTGTCTCTATGGTATGTTATCCCTAAGAGGAGGGCCCTAAAACCTGCTTACAATGCCTTTGAATATGCCCGCGGGGCCCCCGATGGGTTGCTCAAGATTGAGATGTTCACCTAGAGAATTGCTCAAAGTCTTCAGGTGCAGACAATGAGCCAGCTATTGAACTTCCGCATGAAGTTGTTCAGCTTGCGGGAGGACGCTGAAGCATTGTAGTGCTGCTAGAACCACCGCTGTTGCTCCAGTTCCTGATACTACCACGCCCACCAACGCCGCTGCCGCTGCCGCACCTGCTTTGTACACCAGGAGCGTGTGATGCAGCCTCGGATGATTGGCAATATGCTCTCATCCATGCTGTGCGCCGCAGATCACACCTTGATAGAAGGCCTACGTATATGGTGTGTTGCAGTGTTCGGGTAGTCCTTTGATTTCAGTTCTACCAGCAACCATGGCAGGTTGTTGAGGTCATATACTGTCAGTAACACTTCCGCTCCAATACTACCAAGATGCAATTGCAAACCTTAGTCCTCAAACCTCCGTCTTGCATGAAGGGCTGTCGACTTCAAAAAGCACATATGCTATTTGGGTTTTGGTAGCTTTCATTTGAGTGTGAAATTCTAAAGTTTATGTGTTTGAGCGCTGTCTCCGCAAGGCTATCGCAAGGGGCCAGAAGCAATTGTTGTTACATGGGCAAGGCAGCCAATTCTGTTACCAATGCAGGAAGGGTGGGTGATCTCTACACAGCGACGTCCACCCTAAGCCCTTATATGTACTTTCTCTTGCCACGCTCAGGTCGATTTTTGTTAAGGTTTGAGCTGAAGCAAGGAAAGAAACTGCACCGCGACTGCCCTGAATGCTAATACGAATAAAGGTTTTTGGGAGGAGCTCCGGGAGTCTGGCTGCCTCTGCCATCCTGGCCTCCCTTCAGTCATGCCCCAAAAGGACACATTTTCCAAGGAATAGCAGTTGGTGGAGTACTTGTGGTTTAGGATTCAGGGTTCAGGGTTTAGATGTTTTACTTGTGTTGGGGAGGTGGCTGGAGATTTTTTATCGTCCTCTGGAAGTTCTGATCCTCAAAGATTGCGGCGAGGGACTGATGATGTCAGGTACGAGAAGCGTTTTGGGCCCTGGTTCACCGAGCCAGTGGTTGCAGGGCTTGACAAGGACCACAATCCGTTGCCAGCTCAGACTTACAGGAGATCTCGGCCCAAACTGTGGTTCTTTTCTTGTGGACATGTCATGAAGATCCTGATAGTGAGCAGGGGATAGAGAGCTCCTAACATTCAGAGACTGAGTATCTTCGTTACAACTGTATATTTGTACGTCTTTAGGACTGCATCTTAGTACTTTCAGCCCTTTTGCCACTCAAATCTCTGTGAGAGGTTCATTTGTGGTTTCGACTTCATCGGCTGCCTGTCAACTGCAGAGGAGCCACTGTCAGTGCAAAAGCTTATCTTTTGAGAGTTTGGCATTCGGAGTTCAGCGTTTTGGGTTCCAAGGATAGGGCTAACCCCCTTTATTGGCAAAACCAGTTGGGGCAAGCCGAGGCGGATGAGGCCAAGATGAACCATACTGCATGGCCTGAACATACAACTCCGAATACTCCAGCACAAAACCCACAATTGGAAAGCTGCAATCCGGGAACCATCTCATCCCATGCCGCCCCCCCCCCCCCCGCCCCCAAAAGACACACATGGGGACAAGCTTTCATGGAGTTATTGTGGCTGGAATCGAAGCACCTGGAGAGTCGACATGTTACGTACCATCATTGTGGAAAGTGGGGCCCAGAACTTGTACGGAATACTGATGGCTTTCGGGTCATTGCTCAACGATAAGCCGATAAGCCCTGAGAGCGTTCTCTCCTAACCCCAAACCCTGATTATTTTGCGTCGCCTCCAAGTAGTTAAATCCTGCATGCCCTGGAAATCTAGCCCGGCCCCTTTCGAAACCTAACCGACTCCTGTTCGAGGATTGCTGGATCCCCTGAAAGAAAAGAAGGCTACGCAACCAGTAGTATGTTGGGACCCCAGGGGTCACTTCGCACAAAAGACTCTCTGCAATGCAAATGATACACCCAGACCCTAACACCTACACTCCTGCACCCAAATTGCCAATCCTGTGTACACCCTGCGCCCCAACACCCAAACCCTCGCAATTGAAACCTATACCAAACGCTCCAAATCCCAGACCCCCAATCCCAAGTTCTAAGCCCCAAACCCCAAACCATACACCGCAAAACCTGATCTTATCAGCTTGCAGGACTTCGTGGTGTCCGGCACAACCTCGGATCAGCTCTTCGGCGTCTGCGAGTCCTTCTGGCGTCCGGGCCAGCCACCTACTGCATCAGACTTGAGGGTATGTGTATATATATATATATATATGGGGTACTTTATGTTGGGGTCCTCCTATTTATGGAAACTATCACATGTTGGTCTCAGGGTATTTTCCTAATATTGTGAGACAACTTTTAGCCCAAAGCTTTGGTAGAAACGCCACGTCCTCCACGCATAAAAGGACCGGCCACGAGCACTTGACATGTAAGTCCACATGCGATCGTAACATAATCCCTATCTAGTCGCCAGTCTCCCTTTACATCATGAAGATTTTCCTGCAAAGGGTTAGCGGGTATTGGACAAGTATTTAGCAATGCTTGTTGTTGGCTGGGGTTCCAGCCGGTTAAGCACTCCTGAGTGTGTCCTTGTGGGGTTCGGGCTACAAACAAGACGTGCCAGAAATTGACTGTATTCTCGGCCCGTTTAAGAATATTGCTGCAGCTGCACGGATCCCTATCCTGTTGTTCGATCCGCGTCTCCCAATCCCAAGGCATGAACAAGGACGAGCTGTTCGAGACTCTCTCCCAGTGCGCCGGCAAAGGTTAACCGCATGAGGTAATAGCTCCGCAGCACAAGACCCCAGCAGGGGCAGCGGAGCCCTGGGCCTCGACAAGCGGGAGTTTCCAGGAACAGGCAATATAGACCCCATCTACTGGAAGTTCTATTCCAAGTCTTAAAAGCCACAATTTGTTGCTGGGATTCTTGGCAAACCTAACAACTCCTGACGCAGACCCAGGGATCACCGATACTATTCCCTAACAATCCGTGTTTCAGTATAGTGAATCTGAAGCGTACCCCAAGCCCTACTGTCATCATTTAGGCACCTACACTGCCCAGTCTGCCGGAGATGATTTTGTGATTCTAGCTTCAAGATCACTCAAAAACATATCCTAGACCTAAAGCCCAAACTTCATAGTTCCTTAAACCCTAACCGCAATTTCCGCTTCAATCTTCAATGTCGTTGTCCATTCAATTCTCCAGTCTGAACTCCAAAATGCTGTATGCCAGGTGCCTGCTGTCAGGCGTGGATCGAGACTGCCTTGCAGGCTCGAGGAGTAGGATCGTTCAGGCATTCAGGCGACCTAGCTTTGGGTTCCTTATAGTGCATATATCTTGTGTCTAATTTGGGGGACCACAAGAAAAACCACGAGTGATTGTCAGGACTATATTACCTTTCTAAGAAGGCCCTGAAAGTCACGCATTGCTGTTTGGAATTTAGGAGTAGTACTGCGAGTAGTAATTAGTGATGCTTTAGAGGTCCTGTTAGCAATCAGTATATCATTTTGGTGACTAACTTCGATACATATCCATTTGGCGGTCGTAGCTCTATCTATTCTACAGCCGAAAGCCAGGATGGGGTGGTGTTGTCCACATCATCACGCCTGACGAGATCATCACAAAGAAGCTGAAGGGACGTGCGGGCCTGAGTACTTCCACGGCTTTTTGTGAAGCACCCGCTGCCCCTGGTGCCAACTTACTGAAAGTGCAAGTACGACAAGTAGAAGTAAACTGGCTTCTGTTCCTAACTGGGTACCGGCCAACCCCTTCTCGCAGAGCGCATGACTTGCAGATGCATGACACCGTATCTCCATAGTTGCCCACCGTGTAAACTTGCGAGCAACTGTGGCTAGCATCTTTCGCAACTTCGCTGTCACTCTTTGCACATGAGGGCTCCGGCATGCGGCGCATGTTTTGAAACCCGCGGCTTTTGGAAGCTACCATCTTGCAACCTGCTCCCAGGTATGGACTAGAGCACATGCCACGGAAGTGAGCGCGCTCGGAACTGCTCACTGATACTCAGTAGGGGAGTGGCGAATGAGGCAACGAGGCGGGGCGCAGCGAAACCTCGATGATCATTGAGTTAGGAATTAGGCGCTGCCTCCGTAGTACTCTACATGATGGATCCAGTAATCCTTCGCCCATTTCCTACAGAGTACCAGCGAGACCATGGAGAGGATGCGATCAAAAGCGAGTCAGATTGCTGCCAACGTATAGGAAGCACGAATGTTACCTTGTCTTGCAAATGTCTGTAAATCGTGCTGATACACATGGAGATGAAGACTACGGCAGCAAGAACCATGAAACCCACGGTAGCGTGACCTGTAGTGCCCACAAGTTGAGAACCCTGAAAGGCAACCTGCCAGAGCCATCTTTACATCAGGGTCAGAGTATCCCAGTATTACGTCACCACATGCTTCCCCAAACCTGAAGCTAGAAACGCTCTGCAATAATCAAGTCCCACCATTGACTAGGTACTTTGTCGTTGAGTGTCTGTCATTCTCTGTACCAGCATTCCTACCCAACCTTTTATCAGAAACTCGTGTGAGCCACAGCATCCCAGCAAGAACCTGTGTGTGATCAAACCTAAACCATGTAAGGACGTGTATAAGCCTAAAAGGCGACGGCCCACAAAGACCTGTGTAATCCATAAAACCCGAACCCTGTAAAGATTGTTGGATCCCGAAGGCCAAAGGCCCGATACCATCTACAGATCTGCTAAACTCTCAAACCGAATACCTTGTTGCAGGATCCCTATATCCGAACCCTCTAGAGACATTTTTACCTTCCAGTATTTCAAACCTGATACAGCATCATGCTAGGCTTACCTCTAAAACCTAAACCCTAAACCCTCAACAAGCAACCTTCAGGGCACTTCAGAGCCAAAAGGGCGAGCTGCACAGAGATCGCAGCTTGCTGGCGTGGCCCTCACAGCGCCAGCCTATGGATGAAAAAGATTGCTTGCGGGGAAGGGGGCTGGTTTCGGGGGCATCGGGTCTAAGGTTTGCAGGGGGCCTTGTAGGGCCTACGCTTTAATTAAGGGTTAAGGGGTGAAGGATTCTCGTGATTAGAGCTTAAGGGTTACATTTAGAGTTCTCAGGGTTTCGGGCCAAGGGTGTTGGGATCAGGACCTACGTAGCGAAGTGGGCTACGGCTGTGGAGTCGTGTCTGTACTTAAATCTTCTGCATGCTAGGAAGGCAAAGAATCCGTTGGCTGTAGCACCTTGCGGCTGCGGTAGCCAGCAAGGATACCCTGCCCAGACTATTATGCGTCTTATTATTGGGATGAGTATCAGCATGACTAGTAGAATTACTAGCTCTTGGTAATTGTGTTAGTTAGCAAGGTTTCCTGAATTATACCACCCGAGGAGCTACAACGAGAGGATGCGGGGTTTCCAGGAACAGCCGGATCAGATGATGGTGACCCAGCCACACACGCCTTACCAGGGAAACTAAGGACTATGATTGGACCTGCCTCGTAGCCCATTTGAAAAGTGCAGTGTCTTTGTGGGGCTCTTCTTAGTTTGGGAAGGATACTCTTGATGAAATGTAGACCTGCCTGCGTGTTTGCAGTAGAACTGCTGTTGCCATCACGGCGGCCCCGTTCAAAGTTGCTACCTCTATGTTATCCGAATTGTGGCTGTGGTTTGCGATTCACACCGGTGAGCTCAACAAGAACAAGAAAGCAATGCAGATGCCTAGTGATCCGTCTCCTTCATGGACGCTGACCCCAATTCGCCGCCATTGCCAGCCTTAGTTGCACACACATGAGGAGCTGCCAGGAAGGCACGCATGATCATCTCACTTGCATCTTTCCAGGCGTTCTTGTGTCCAAGTGCACAGTCGAACAGTATAGTTACAACAGCAATGTGGCGCATTTGTTTGCTGTGCCTCGTCAGATGGAGACTGACCAAGAAACAAATCTAGAACCCAAGGCAGGCAGCTTGTGATGAAGGTTGTCAAAAACATGGGAATCAAACCCCCATTTTTAGGTTGGACAGATAGGAGCGTCTCAAATGCAGAAATGGTTCCCTTAAGAATGCCAGGGTATAGCGAATTGTCATGAAGTTGTAGCCGGGAGTATCCTCGAGATATTCAAGAGACAAGACGAAGACTGAACGCCACCCAAGTAAGCGGTCTTGTGCTTCCAGGCTTTGGATAACCAGGTTTTGGATTACAGACGTCCGTGGTTTCTTGCAACCTGTCCTACTGGCCGGGGCACATAGGGAAAAACCGAGCCTCCTGCGATGATGCAAGGTTTTCTGCAAGTTGTAGGGAATATTAGCTCTACATTGAAATTGACGGTTTATTCAAGGATGGTTATCGGGCCACAGATCGCTTAACCAAGCAAGACCAGCCCATCACCCCATGAGGCCTTGACCAGTTGGTAGATTTTTTGGTTTTTACATTGCTGGTGCACCTCAATACATTGACCCAAAGTTCCAAAGCCTCACCACCCCCGTATACCACCGTATCATTACTTCCTCCCAACCTTCAGACCTCAAGCCCGTAAGACAGACACTTCAAAACTTCAAAATCTCAGATCTGGGCTCAGCACCTGCACTGGACAGGCTTACCTGGCTTTTACCCTACACAAGACCTTCCAGCATGCTATACTGACATACACCAAAAGAGCACTTGCCCAAACATTGAGGATTCTTCACGTCATTTAGAATGCCTAACAACACCTGGTTCAGCTGCCCGGTCCCAAACCTGAGAAAGATTCAAAGCCCTGTTCTCTACAATGACGAAGTCCCTAACAATACGGGCTTTGTCTGAGATCTCTATGCGCCGGGGCGCTTGCTGCACCAGAGGGAGATGAAGTTCACTCCCTTCCCGGGTGGCAGGGGGCTCTCTTCTCGAAGACGTACTCAGGTGCGGCCTCTGAATAGCGCATTGCTACTGCTGCTTAATTAGACAACTACAGAATCTATATCTGGGAAATGTCAAGCCAAATTGAGACTGCAGCGGTGGTTGGAAGGCTATGCGTGGTAGGTCTTTGCTTTTGTAGTGCCCCGATGTCCTGAGTCAGGCTACATTGCAGCTGGCGAAGAGGATGGTCATGAGATGTTCGAGCACTATTTGTTCTTTGAGAGCGAGGGCAGTCCATCTAGCGACCCGCTACTTGCTTGAAGGTCCATTTTATTTTCCATTACCCCAATGTAACCCCAATATAACCCTAATATAACCCCAATGAAACCCCAATGCAACCCTAATATTACCCCAATGTAACCCCAATGTAACCCTAATAGAACCCCAATATAACCCCAATGTAACCCTAATAGTACCCCAATGTAACCCCAATGTAACCCTAATATTACCCCAATCTAACCCTAATGTAACCCTAATCTAACCCCAATATAACCCCAATGTAACCCTAATATAACCCCAATATAACCCCAATGTAACCCTAATATTACCCCAATGTAACCCCAATGTAACCCTAATATTACCCCAATGTAACCCTAATGTAACGCTAATCTAACCCCAGTATAACCCCAATGTAACCCTAATCTAACCCCAATATAACCCCAATAGAACCCCAATATAACCCCAATATAACCCTAATATTACCCCAATATAACCCCAATGTCGGGCCAGCTCCTTTAGCTCACAGACGCAACCCCTTTGTATGATTTCATTTCAGTTCATCACAAAAAGCACATGGAACATATTGGGTGGTTGTCAAAATTATGGTCCTTTTTTGGGTGCCCTAAACATTAGGTGCCGTATTAAAATAGGGATCCAAAAAGGGACCATAATTTTGACAACCACCCAGATTGAGGGGTTGAACTCATGTTGAAGGAGGGCTTGCAGTGGGAGAAACACAGGATTCCCGAGGGCACTGGAAGCCCACGAAGACTCTATGCTGCGTTTCAGTTCCCGTGATAACTCCGTGGAAGCCGGCGTGAAGCTGTTAAGCCCAAACAGAAAGCCGGAAATCATAAAATGTAACACGAAAAAAACACCCTAAAATCGAAACCCAAGCTCCGGAAGATCCCTGCGCCCTCGTCCCAAAGCAAGTTGATGGAGAAAGCTGCCGAATTCCATGTCATCTCCTGAAGAGCATATGTAGAACGTCATACTTATACATACTGCCTCCTACTGTAGTAATCAACATACCTCAGGAGTTGCTTTGTTCCGTTAGGCTCCTCTACCCCATCCTCAACCCAAACCATAAGAACCATAATTCAACAATTCAAAGCCGCAAGTCTTCTTTCATAAATCCTAAGCTCTCAACCTGACATACCAGGCTGATCATGTGGACAAACGGTGGTCCCGGAGCTTCATCGCTGTTGGGCTCTTTCACGGAGCTTGGACCGTTTCTTGGTTCAGGTTCCTGAGCAGGCTTTCATGAACTCAGAGGTTCCGGCATGGGGTTTCGAGTTTTCATGCTGCAGGGCTCTCATTTGTTGAGTGGTTTGTGGGGTCGCTGCAGTATAGAGAATGGCTTAGGCATAGGCATTTTCTTGGGGTTCAGGGCTTGTTTTTTGAAAGGTTGTGTACAGATGTTGAGGGTGATGGCTTGAGTTTTGAGAACTTTGGCTGAACAGTGGTGGGGTCTGCTCACGGGATGCATTTGAAGTTGCCACTCCTGTGGCACGTACTCTTGAACCACTCTGCCAAGCAGCTTCTTTCACAACAAAAGGGCTCGTGGTGCGTGATCTTCCGGCATTTGTGTGCATACGATGTCCGAAGATGCCTTGACAAGCTGATTGCTGACCTGAGAGCATGATCCCAGCCTAGACTGCCCCTCAAAATCAATTTGCACGGAAGCTCATGG
Organism: Symbiodinium pilosum; assembly: GCA_905231905.1. Taxonomy (NCBI): domain Eukaryota; class Dinophyceae; order Suessiales; family Symbiodiniaceae; genus Symbiodinium; species Symbiodinium pilosum. The sequence continues at coordinate 113,478 of CAJNIZ010045005.1, forward strand.
GTTGCATGCTCATTTGGGGGTAGGGGTCGTTTATGATCGCTCCCCCTCAACGTTCCAGTCCCCCAAACTAATGGTCTAGACCCCAGTCTAGACTCTCAACCCTGAACTCCTCATTTGCCCTGATCCGAGAAGCGGCATCCTGAACCAAGGTACTATTTGTCCGATGCTTCCTTGCAGACGGAGGCCTTCCAGCGCGTTTGGTGTTCTGGGTGCTCGAAAAGTTCACATCAACTGCAGGGTTTTTAAGGGGGTCCAAATCAGTCCGGCTTCTGGGTGTGCATTCGGCATCGGGTCACTAGGAATTGAAGTGTGCTCCGGGGCTGCGATTCCTGTAGACTCCAGAGCCTACCCGACCTACTGGTAGCCCTAAGTGCCGAAGTGCCATGATGTCGTCATGGATCAGATCATCACTATTCTGTTCGTTGTGTAGGCCTGGCAGATTATCACAGATGTAAGACAACAGATAGCATAGTGCAAGCAGGAAGGAGTATTGAAATAGTTTGTCTCAAAATTTAGGGCCCACGTGTTCAATAAACCCATGAGTCATGGCAGCTGTCACTACAGGAATATCGCAGTACTGGTGTGCCAACCCTCTTTGAGAACTCCAACCGATGCCTGGATGCATGCAGACCGGGGTGCTTGCTTCAAAATATCAAGTCGCCACTCAGGGGCCCACATTATTTGATTTGGATGTTGGAGATTCTTCGGGACTTTGGGGGACATACTTGCAAGTCCTTCAGGGCTCTTGATTCGGGGGATGAGCAAGGCACTGTTACGATTTCATTGGCTGTAGTATTAGGCCTTCCAAATCAACAAGTCGCAACCTGCCTGTGTGTCTTGGAGTGTCATCCTTCAAGGGGAAGCCCAGCAAGAATCGATAACAAGGAAGGATGACTTTGGCATGTGCACAGGTAGCTGAGAGTGGCTCATGTCGTTGAGTTAAACGGCAAGCCTGCTGGCAGCAACGCACGCCACGGCTTCGCTTGTACTTCCCAAGTTACCTAAGGGCCTTGCCTGCCAGGATGGACGAAGCTTGGCTCCCTGCTGATTCGTAACTTGCCACCCCCGATTGGCTTCTCTTACTGCAACCCCATCGGGCCGAGCGGCGACGGGCACCTTATCTAAACCACGCTTGACAATTGTACTTCTTCTGCTTTTCCATTCCAAGTCCGAAGCAATAAAGCATCATGTCATGATACTTCTGAAGTGAGCTGCAGAATCAATCTTTTGAGTTGCTTCAGCTTGAGGTTAATTACGCCTCTTCCCCAAAGCTGTTGAACAATTATACACCCTGTGCTGGTTTGGAGGGGAGACATCTAACATGAGAGGATGGAGGGGGTGCTTGTTCAGATCCAGGGGAAAGGTTTCATTCTGTAGATCAGGCCTACAGGAGCCTTCTTAACGCTCTAGGCCATGTTGATCCGAGTATGACAACACCCCAAACTCCTGAATCCTGGGACCTAGAGAACCAAAATTCCGACTCATCACAAACTCCTCTAATCCAGACGCCTGGCGATCACTTGATTATACTGGACTATCTGGGACATACTTGACATAGTCAGAATGTTCGCTTACAGCCCAAACGAGAGCAGAGATCCAGAATACTGTCGGCTATATGCTTGTCGAAATTTGGAGGGAAACAAGAAGAAGGGTACACTCTCCGTGAAATGCCATGAACCTGGGCATCTTGTTCAATGTTATACCGCTATAAGCCTATAAGAATCCATGAAAGATCGCCAGGTCCCATACTGCAAAGCCCTAGAAACGGCTGCAATGAAGTCATCTGTAAGGACTAAATCCTAAGCCGAAGTAAGGTGGTAACTTCCATACATGGGGGACCCCAATATAGACCCCAAATACGATGGTCCGCATTATACGGACACCCCAAAAGGGGGGTCCCTAATATTGGAAGACCCTAAGACACATAATCCGTATGTATTGTTTTCCAATGTCTTTTCCATTTGATTTTCCATTTGATTCTCCATTATTGGGGGTAATCCCTAATTTTGGGAAGCCCTAAGCCCTAAACCTTATATACCCCTATAGAAACCCTATTGACCCTTTAGATACCCCTAATTTTGGGAAACCCCCAGGTACAGCTGCGGCTCCTGGAACGACACAAAAACTGCGAAGCATAGCCTCTACTTCATGCAGCTTGACCTGCCAGTAAGCTCTCTTTAGGGTTTAGGGTTTAGCTCTATGTCGGGGGGTTCCCAAATTGGAGGCCTTTTTGAGAGTCCCCATAATGAGGGCTATGCTTGAGGCTTCTTATCCGGGGAACCCCCCAATTGCAGCAAGTGATTTCCTGATTCAATCTTACCGAACTTTCCGACTTGGCGCCCTTGTGGGACACCAAAACGTCGCAGAGTTTGGGAGGGGGGCTTCTTGTTGACATCCGATATGCTGAGTGTGGTCTCGGTTTTCCTGTGGATTGGAACATCCTACAGCGCCCCATGATTCCTAACCTGAGAAAATGCAGCGCTTCAGCACTACATCCGGCACGAGGCGCAACATGCTTTGAAGTGTTCATCTGCTGCCTGGCTTGACCCTTCAGGCTTGGAGAAAAACTACCGTCCCAGCGCCGTCAGCATAAACAGGGCAAAACTTGAGATGTCCAGTTGGCCACGTTTCCACTAACCGTTTTCGCAGAGCTTAACATCTATATTATATTTTCATCAAGGCCTCCATGTTAAATTGGAAGAGAAGCAAGGGAGCTTTGTTTGAGGGGGAAGACATTGCCATGCTGATGCCTGATAGAGGTTCCACCAGTACTGTCCCTTAGCTCTCTCAATTGCAAGACTTCTGACAGCTTGAACCCCGCACCGCACAATCTAAGACAGAAGCCCCCTACAGGTGTCAGGGTATTCCCACGCTACTCCCGTTAGACCTCTATTCCTGCAGTGACTGGCCTATGAGTCTACCCGTCCTTCTAAAGCCAAAAGCCCCGACTCCTCAAGCTACAATACTTCCAGCCCACAGTGAGACACCTCATCCAGACCTTTGACTTAATGAGTCCCACCTCTGTTTATGCGTGCTGAAGTCAGGATTCTAAGCCTTATACATAACTGTAATTACGACTGTGGACGACTACAGAAACCTGAAAGGAAGCTCCAGACTTTATGATCTTATCGCCATTGCCAGGCAGAACTGGATGAAAGCCTTCCCGGAGCACCTTGCCTGGTATGGCTTCAGGGTTGAAGGCCATCGGCTTAGCGTTCAGGGTGGATCCTTGAGTCGTTGGGGGCTTAGGGTCTTGAGGGATAAGAGACAATTATTGAGGGATAAGCGACGTGTATAGGGAGTAAAGGAGTTGTAGGTGCAGGTCTTACCTTCATGGGAAACCCATGATGAAGGAGTGGAGTTTGGACGCTGGCTCAGGGTGTTCGTGCTTCATCGCAGTATGAAGGAATTCACAGAAGGGCTCCAGCACAATTCGTTGGTACAGGCCCCTTTCGATTCAGAAGAGCCGCCATGTCCCACCATGCCTACTTCAAACGTTCGTAAGTCCGTAGACGAAACATACAATGCCAACTGCGGTGGCACTTGCCTGTAAATGAGGGTGTTCTCGTCGGAATGTTTGCATGCCACTTTTCTGCGACTGCGACCCAGGTACTCTTCCAATCGACTCTTCCTGATCGGCGAGTCTTATGCCGGCCTCTATGTACCGGGGCAGATTACGATGGGTTCGTGGGAGCCTGGGGAATTGGACACGCTCGCGGTGCTGCAACGCTCAAAGAGTGATTATGGTCGCTGACGTTCCAAATCCCACGCTGTCTCAGAGACCAGAGAAGAGAGACCCTACATATTGATGTCAAATAACGAAGCAGCATCTTGTTCAACCGAGTCTACAATCTGCACATAAACTACACAAAACAAGTCATGCTGGAGGTAATTGGGGTCCATGTAGTGACCCAGGTGCCCATGTTGGCACAGCAGATCCTGGATGCTGGCTCCTTCCGACTGGAGGGCATAGCAGTCGGCGATGGCTGCCTTGGTGGCGGAGCGCCTTCCTCTGGTGAAGTTAGAAATTCAGAAAGTAGGGTTTGAGCATTGGGGCAGATGGTTAGGATACAATGTGTGGGTTTGTAGGGGGCTTGGGGTTGGAAATGTCAAGGCTTCAAAGGTGCAGGATTCGTGGTAATGGGCGTATTTTATCTTTAGAGATTTGTTCAGCTACTATGGGGGATTGTATAGGTCCTACTACTAGAGATCCATTCCCAACAGTTTGGGTAGCTGTAGGGTTTGCTCAACGTCGGATCAAATGCCTGTGGGTGCTTGGTGAGTGGAGAAGCTGATGCAAGGTGTGACAAGCAGGGTGAGGTAAACCTAGGCTGCTTTGTAGGATCGGATCGACACTTGAGCTTTCCTAGCGCCTGAGGGTCAGAGAGTGCATGCTTGGGGGTACTTAAGCTCTGGGAGTCTGGGAGCACAATGAAATGAATGAGTTTTCTTGGCAGTTGCTGAGCATTCCCCTAGAAGGAGCTGGAAGACCAACCTACAACTGCCGAGACAAGTCTTCGAGTTTTGCAGTTTGGTAGCTGCAGACTGCCAAGTTTCTGTGCACTGGAAAAGGCGCGTCAACTCCAAAGAGCCCAGCATGGTGCTACTCAGGGCCGACACATTCATGGTGACTGGCAGAATCCCTCATCTCTTCCCGAAGACCAGGAGCATGCGAATCAAAAGACACCGCGCAAGCTAGGACAGCTGCACCCGACCTCAACCCAAATTCTGGTTTGTATGGTCTTAATTATACAATTTCAGGTTCTGAAATGAGCGTAATTGCAGCTTCTGAAATAGGGATGAAATTGGCAAGCAATAAATGCAGGTCTCATATCAATTCTCCAGAGTTTGTGCTATGTTCCCCGGAACCCCCTAGTCATTGGGAGTTGGGGCCTCCTCACTCTTGCTTTGAGAAGTGCCCGAATCAATTCTGCAATCTGACTGCCTGCTGGTAGGAACCCCCCACGCGTAAACTCACTAGAAGCATGTGCGTTCCCCACGAAGCGGCAGCCAGAAGCCCTCTAAAGCGTAGTCCGTCGCTTCTCCGGACACTGTTCAGAAGCCCGTCCAAGCATCCAATCATTGAGGATCTTCTTTGGCTGCGTTTGCGGTTGTAATGATCAGTGCACCACTCCAAAGCACTGAACTCCCTGAAGCTAGGGCAACAATGGCGGATGCGTGCCAAATCCGGGTCCCTACTTCTCCGTGGAGTTCTTCCATGGCCATGGTCAGCCGTTTTGTCTGCAACATCAGGGGCTGGGGAGCGATATAGGGTTAATACAGGGGCTTATGCAGGCTTTTGTACGGGTTATGCAGGGGTATGATGTTGCTGGAGTTTTAAAGCTGAGACAGCTTTACTTTGCGGTGTAAGTTGCATTGAAGAGATTCAGTTCTGACCAGTAACCGCCATAGATGGATCTCTAGCCAGAAATCCCCAGCTGGCAGAGGCGCAAACAACAAGACTATTATAAGATAGTAGTTTCCATGTTCTTTTCCATTATCCCTATATAACCGCTATATAAGCCTATAATCCCTATATAACCCCTCCTATACCCTAAACCCACCTAAACCCTCCAGGAAGACCCTTGCAAGCTGCCTCTGTTGCAGCAAAGGTTCTCGGACAAGACCTACGCAGAGATCAAGAACATGTGCTCGCGAGAGGACAGGGCTGACCTCAGCCTTTCATTTGGGTTGCGGTCAAGGAACTTAAATGGGTGCAAATCAGGGGTACCTTTTTGGGGGGCAACAAGGATTATACTATTTGGAGGTCTTTCTTGGGGTCCCCCTAGTTAATTAAGGAAAAAGACCAAATCCAGTTACCAAAGTAGGAAACCGTGTTATCTACTATGTATCCCTATTCCGGGAACTTTATTCAAGTTCCTTAACACCAATCCAGTCATTTCCACCCTGTGAACTTGGAGCTCCATCGGTGGTCAGAAGTGAGGACAGATGTGCCTCTTAGAGGATCATCTCTATGATTACCCACTTCTTAACTGCACTTGCAACTACCATGGAGCTCCGCCGTAGGGCGTAGGGGTCCCATTCACCGGCAGGAGTCTGCAGGATTGAGTTTTAAGCTCTTAAAGGTTGGGAGCAGCATCGCTGAATTTCATTATGCGAGATTTGCGAGTCAGCCTAGGCCTCTGCATACGCAACTCTACAGCCTACAATCCCTAAACCCAAAACCCCATAATCATCTGATTAATAAGAAGACATACAACCAGTAGAACTGCGCAGGCTGGGAATATAGATACTCTGTAGGCCCGCCGGGGTCGTACGTAAGCAACTATGGAACCCCAGCGCAGGCATGACAAAGACCACCGTGCTTCAACAGAGTCTTTGGTGGGTTCGCTACTTTGTTGAGGGTTGGCAAGCTGGAAGGGTTTCTCGCGAGAATTCGAGATGTACTGTATCTTCCCTTCTGCGGCTGAGATGCAGGAAGACGTGGTCATGGTGGGTATCCAAACTGCTTGAATTCCAGAGGAACCCTGCATGAACAGCCTGCTAAGCTACAAGAAGGCTTAGTGGTAAGGTCTCACGACCTTCCTGAATCCTTCGCCGGAGGAGCTGGTGAATGGAGCGCAAACTGAGAAGTGCCATGCAGCCCTAGACAAGATGGACAAAGAAAGAGGTGGGATTGCAGAGGGATCTAGCGGAACTCCATCAGGTTACCGAATCAGGTTCAAGTCTTGAAGTTCAGGGTGTTGAAGCAAACACGCTCGTTTGACTGACTGGGACACGCGAGCAGAAGGGTGGGATCAGGTTTTGAGTAGTCAGCTTTTGCATACCATCCGAAGCCTACTGGAAGATCCCAAGGCCCAAAGCAACGTGGGGATAGTGGAGAACCAAATGGAAGAGAAAATGGAATGGAAACTAGGGAATATACAGGGAATGTTATAAGGTTATACAGTGGTGATATTGGTCCAAGGTTGGCTAGCGAGAGGCTCGCTACATGGGCCCGGAGGGCCCTTTCCCATGAAATAGTGTAATTTACTGGGGGTTAGTAGGGAATACAGGAATACATTGTATAGGGGTTATGTAGGGAATATGATATTCCCATATTCCCCACTAACCCCCTGTAAGGTAAAGCTTTGGAAGCAATCTAGTTCAGATGCCTTTTCTGGAAAGGGAATACAAGAATCCATCCCAATGGCAGCACCTTTGGCGCGGAGCGTCGGAGCTCTGAACTCACCGGTTCGTAGTAGGGAATAATGCTATAGGGGAACATAATCACTATAATATATGGCCCCCATATAATAACATATTCCTATCAACCAGTGAGTGAAGCTGCCACAGAGGCTATAGCTTCGATTACAACCTCTATGACGAGTGCTATGACTTCGACCTAGCGGAAGCCCGGTTTTAGAAAACCTGGCTGTAGTAACATTACTTGGTTAACAAGGAGTATGCATACGGTTCAGAATTTCGGTTTGGGGCTCTGGGCACGAGCCTTCGGTTCCAATTTTGGCTTAACGATGTACATGTCAGCTACCTCAAGATGCTCTGCCAGCATGGATTTCACGTATGCAGATGCATAAGTTGCTCTAATAGCAATGTGCAGCAAGTGGGCTGTTGCGGTTCAATGTGATTCAATTAGACTTGGGTGTTGGAAAATGTTGGAAACCGCGCATATGTGAGCTGTAGTCTAAACTCCTAGTATATCCTCTATAATAGTCCCCTACACAAGCCCCTATATAATCCCTTTAAGGAGTTTAGACTATAGCTCATGTGACCTTGCAAACAGGTACTGAGTGCTCTGTTGCGAGGTCTTATTCTTCTTGCTTTCTTTATCTTGATTTGGTGCCAGCGAAAGTAAGATGTCAGGATTCGAGTCATGTGTCATTGCATGTGCCCCATTTGAAGAGGAGTGCCCAACAAACTTCGCAGCCCCCGCACTACAGTGAGGTTTTTTTGAGGCCACTGCAGCAGAATTTGTGTTTGTTTGTTATGTGTTTTGCCATATGAGATAGGCATGACAAAACAAGCACGACAACCGAGAACCAGTAGAGAGCCTTGAAGCCAGCCTAAGCCTTGAACTGCCCCTGACCCTCTGCATCGCTACCAAAACCTCGTTGCGGCACGATGCTTAGCCTGGCCGAGCCCTCACAATCCTCCAAAAGACGCTTCAACACTTCAAAATGCTCTCAAGCCACCACGAGCTAAGGGACCTTCGCATCAACGTCGTAGTGCAAGGTGCGGGGTCATATGTGTGATCTAGATTGGCTTGCAGCTAAAGCGTGTTTTACAAGATTGCACGGTATGAAACGCCTAGTGCAGCAAGATCAGAGCATTTTTGGTGGCTTGTTCTGGGGATTCCTCGCGGCAAACTTAAACAACATGCTACCTGAAGTGCTGAACCTTGTCAGCCCTAACCTGGACTGTGCATGGAGGAGCCTGGGAATGTGGCAGTGTACAGGTAGTTTGGGGCGCCTAAGCTGCCTGACATAGTCTTGCGTAATCAGAAGCAATGTGCTCTTCCCCCACAAGAAGCGGTCCTTCTTCCTTGGTTTTGGGTATCAGCTTTGATAGTTGACGTTGATTCTGGGTCTTGTTGTGATGCAACAAAAACATAGTTGTGACCCAGTGTTGGGCATCTCCGTCATGGCATCCACATTGGAACACGGATGCCGAACACACCGGTGCTCCAACAACTCAATCTGCTCAACTAAATCCTGATGAAGCTGTCCTCTTGGCTGACCATTGGGTTCCTTCATCTTCTTTTTTGGGGTACCTGCTCTGTATGAGGGCCAGCTTGGTCAGGTATGCAGGTGGTCCTCATGCTTTGACATAGTCACACACCCTGCACCATAAAACCCAGATACCTAACACCCTATATCATATCCCTAAACCTCAAACAGCTTTTAAACGCTAGACGCTCCCCTTCATCCCGTTGCAGGCTTCGCTCTTGGAGGGAGATCGCTCTGCACCAAAACAGCTACTGGCATATGGACGGTGCTTTGGCCAAAGGGTTAAGAGAGGCCATGCATGTGGCTTATCGGCTTTCGCAAGGGTTCAAATGTGCTTGTAGGCTTTCTACATTTCCCGCTTCCTATCAAAAGCTTAACAGGCCAATGCCAGACTGACTTTTAGTACACTAAGGAAAAAGCATGCCGATTTGGAGTACATCCCCATAGCGTGTGTGCCGAACTTTGGGTGCCTCCTCTATGCCCGTCTTGTTGCCGGATCAACCTGATTCAAGAAGAAATACGTAATCATAAGTATTCACGTATTGGACATTTGCACCCCGGAAATACGGGGGCGGGGTCGAGTGGGCATCCTTTTTAGTGTCGAGTGGGCATCTTTTTTAGGATGGAGTGGGCATCCTTTTTGCGTCAAACA
>CAJNIZ010045005.1:122916-139144 GCA_905231905.1 Symbiodinium pilosum
GGCATCCTCAGGCTGAAAAAAGATGTCCACTGGATCCAAAACTCGAAAGAGATGCCCACTGGACACTAAAAAAGATGCCCACTGGACCCCCTACCGGAAATACCAGCACCAATAAGCAGAGACCATCCTTTTTGCCACAGGGGAACTGCTTAACACATGTCCTAGGCCATCCTGAAGGAACCCCGCAATCCCCTTTGTTCGTTTCTAGCTATCCCATGCTATCCCTGCGGTGTTGAGCAATATCTCCATTTTGAGACACCCACAAACCAAGCGGACTAGTGTCGAGGGCTAAGGGCCCATAGTTTAGGATGGCAATTATGCCAGATTGATTTTGGCTCTGGCTGCTGCATGTTGGGCTCGTTCATTTTGTGTTAACCTGGATGTTCAACACCCTGGACGTAAATACTCCTGCTGATGACCCAGATCGGATACATGAGTGCAATCGAATTACCACCGGAGTCTTGCACGCTAGTGCGCTAGGTATCTCCACTGTCATTCTCCCGTGCATGTCTAGGAGCCTCGATTGCCGTCATGCTCACTACAAGTTTGTTCTTACTGCCAAGAGATTCTCAGGTGCACCGTGTGGCGGAATACATGCCATGTTCAAGTGGGTCAACACCTCTGCAGCTTGAATGACATGGACCTGCTAGTGGATATGTATACGCATGTAGAAGAGCGTTTGGGAGGTTTCATGCAAATTGTTGAAGATCAAGTTTGAGATCGTGGAAGGAATGTTCCTTGATGGGGGGTGTAGGGAGTAGGGCCGAGGTGTCAGAGTGCGGAAGTCGTTGGACCGACTTGCCAAAAGTCAGGTGAGACATCATCTGATCAGAATCTTAGGAGGCTCCGAGGCGGCTTCCAACGAGTTTTCGGGTTTAGGCTTTGAGGTGTAGGGTTTCGGGTCTCGGGTTTTAGGGTTTAGGGTTATAGTTTTCAATCTCAAACTGAAGGGGTACTAGTAACTAGAACCCATATGAAGTAACACCACAAACGGATGGGGCGGCAATCGCTTCTTTGGCTTCGGGTTTGGATCATCGTCCAATCAATCCCCTCCCCCATATGAAATACTTCCAAAGTATAACCAATACCGCAATGGGGAGTATTTAGAATTAGGGGGGGTGGGGCTTTTGATATACTTTGATATTAGGGGCAGGAGATTAATCATGCTTGCGCGTGTCACTGATGGCTATCCCATGTCTTGTTAAATAGCTGCTAGCAGCATGTTATCCCGAGAATGGAGTGTCTTGGTATACCACTAGCACCGCGCCAGCCAAGGCGGTCAAAAAGGCGCTTCATGTGGCATCTCGTCTGCTCAAGAGCCTGAAGCTGTTTTTTTGTAGGATTTGTTGTTTCTGATGTGTCCGCCTGTTTATCAGTACTAGCTTGGTTCTTGGCTCGGTTCGGTTGCTGAGTTTGCTTGCCTGCCTGTGTGCCGGTTCGCTTACTTACTTGCTGCGGTTCGCCTTGATAGCGGTTCAATTGTCAACTTCTGTCTGTTAGAGTAGTTGTTAATTTGACTGTCAGCGCTGAGGCCCCAAATGCTCTCTTCTTCACTGGAGACAACGGCGTAGGCGCGGGGGGGTCTTGAACAGGCATCAAGCCACGCATACACTGGCATACACGTAAGGAGCTGAAGTACGTATTTCTCAAAGCAGGGCCCCTTCCTATCTAGACACCCTCGGAAAGGGATGAGCGACTCTGACACGTTCGGAAATAGCCCTGCGCGACCATGAGGGTTGACGCCCTTTCCAAAGGGCATAGGACTGGGGTTTTAGGCGAAGACCAGTCTGTGCGGAAGGAAAAGAGGCCTAGACCTTCCGTACTATCAAGCATAATCATAAACCCTGAACCCCGATTAGATTCCTGAAGCTGAAAACCCACACCTCCGAAACCCCAACCCTATGCCCTGACCTTGAGGATTCACCTACAACTCCACCCAGCCCAGCCTGGTTCCTTGGTACTCAAGCGCACCTTGTCGAATCAGATCCTGCGGGGCTTCGGTTTCGAGGTTACTGGCGGACTGGCAAAAGGGTGAGGGCTTTGGCTGAAGAATCCGAACTTATGGTTGAGGGTTCAGGATTGTGCTGTTCAGAGGTCAGGATTAGGATGGAGAGCATTTCGATGTAGAAAGGGGCTAAGATGATGCTAGACACGCAGTTCCTCTCTAAGCACCTGAGCTGCTCGTTACAACTCTCACCATTTCCACTTGGCCAATTGCTTCATCCCTAACGAAATATGAAACCAAAGATCATCGTTGTTCCACTTCCTCGCACTTTGGGGATTCCTGTTTGGCATGGCATCCTGAGGCCCCCAAACCTAGAAGCCGAACAACTTGCAAGCAACTCCTGGAGATAAAGCCATCGGGACGCGGTGTGCAGTGCTTCGCCTTGGAGATTCCAGAGATTCCACTAGGTTTTTGTTCACAACAAGTGGTGACTGGAGTGTGTGACAGGCTTAGACAAGACTTGAGTGGAGCATGTGGCTATCCAAGTCTTTGCTGACGCTGTATTCCCCAAGACTCTCCCATGCCCCATCTTGGCTGAGCCCAGGAACAAGCGAAGAAGATTCGTATCTTGATCTACAACGGCGACGCCGATCCAGGTCTCAATAGCTGCCTGCATGCGATTCATACCTAGGCGTTGAGGAGTGAGGTCATGATTTTGGAAGCTTCTCTGCGAAAGCATGTTCTTGCTAGCTGCAGGCATATTGTTTAAAGGGGCGCCTTGAGTACTAGAATAGAAACTACCCAGTTCTTGGCAGGGTTCTGGTGATGTGCATCGGAACTACATTATGACAGATTGCAAGTTGGCATCGTTCCGGCAGGCACAAACACGTCAAAGAGATACGCTGCTACTTGTCTAGTACTTGCATTCATGACCGCTAGCAGGGGAACAGCCCCCGTCATCAGGTCAGTTCAGACGCAAGCCGAGGCTTCTACGCTCAGAACTGGACTTCTTCCGTCGGAATTCCAGAGATTGAGTCCTGGCGCCCCTGGACCCGTGATGGCAAAATCCGAATGGGCGGCTATGTGTCCAGGCTTCAGAGAGTAGTTGGTTAAAGCCCTTGCGTGAACCCCATGCACGGTTTATGTTCTAAGTAATTAAGATGGAGTTCGGGGTATCCTGAGACGCCAAAGATGCGTAGGGAAAGCGAAGACACGAGCAAGATCACAATGCTGAATGGCGTAGACATGAAACTGTGTACCTAGAACCCCAAGTGCTTTGCCCTAGACCCCTAGCTGGCAGAGAACCATAGACTTGGAATACTCCTAAGTATTTCCCACAGCTACCCCGAAAAGGGATCTCTGCGCAAGGTCACCCGCTACCAGAACAATTTCGACTTCCTCACCATCCGCGGGGCTGGGCACATGGTCCCAGAATACAAGCCAGAGGCTCTTGCACGCTTCAGATGTTGAGGTTATCTGGCGATTTTTTTTGAGGTCACTGCTCAGATTGTATTGGGTCATATAGTGTTTCCATGAGTACGCCAGGTTCAGAGTTCAAGAGTTGCGTCCCTTTTCAGGTGTTTGCTCTCTCTTGGGAGTTACAGAGGGTCTTTAGGGATCATGAGCGAGTATATGAGTATGCGGGTCTCTGGAACCTGAAGGACGAGTCAAGGTGCATCGGATAATACAGCTGATGCTAAACGACCTGCGCGCCTTGAGTGCCTCAAGTATACCGTTTGGAATTATGGTCTTCATCTATACTAAGGTCATGCAGAGTATCAAATGTTTCCTCATCGGTTCTCTTGCACATGCCTTTGTTGATACACCTTGCATCTCATGAGTCCTCGTTGGGGTTCGGAACAGAGGTTTGTCGGAACCGAGGTTTGTTTGGTGATTTCCGGATTCTAAAGGGTTATGTGCGGTTCAGGGGCTTGGTGTGGCCTCTATAACATGAGGATTTTCACAGGCTATGGCTGTGTATTTCGCGTGCAGGGTACCTGGATCCTGAATGTCCAACCTTGTTTGTGCAACCCAACAAGAATGGCATACTTGGTCCCGTAGGGTCTAGGCTGCAGCCTGGTTTGCTAGTGCATGCTTTAGACGACATCACCGTGGTCAGGATAGTATGTCTCCTGAAACTCAAAGCCCTAAAAACCCTGCACACCCAGACACTCATCGACAGGCGGCCTTCGTCATGGTCAAGTCCTTCTTAAGCAACAGCGAGTACCCGCGCTACCATCCAGCTCCTTCTCCACCTCCTTCCAAGCCGAGGCAAGTTTCTAATGTCATGCTGCGGGTATACCAGGGTCTGCAGAAAATAGGGAACAAATGCTGCCCTATTTGGTTGAGGGGCTAGGCTCCGGATTTAGTGATTCGGATTTTGGATTTAAGTCCTGTGGCTCGGCGGTTTGAGATTGTGGGGTATTTGTGCGTATTCGGGTTGACTCAAGACAGGGATAGGAATGGGCGGGGAATGACTTTCACTGAGCCGATGTTTGTTAAGCGGCACTCTTTGCTTGAAGTCCTCACCAGGAGCTAGAATCTTGAGGCACCCTCAAGTTGTATCAGCTCTTGTTCGCCACACAACATGTAGCATCTCTTCATCTAATTGCAATGTGCTTTCCGTGGGAGTTGTGCTGTCCAGGGTTCTGGGATGGCACCTGAGAAACGCAGGGAGAAACCTCGTCAAGTACTTTCCATGCTTTCGTTTGAATTGCAACCTGTTCGGGGCAAGTCGCAAGGCTAAACTTTGGGTTGTGAAATTTGTGAAAGCCACATACATGCATGCGCACCAAACTACTTGGGTTGCTAAGAATTGAGGTCGCTTTGATCTTCACCTGTCTAAGTTGGGGTTTCAAGATTGAGGGCAGATGGTCCAGGCTCTATGCCGCACTCAGAGCGTGCAGGCATGCAAATGTAGAGTTAAGAGGAGTGGCAACGTAGATTTGGGCAAAGCGCTTGCTACTCTCAGGTAGTTGGATTTTGAAAGGTTTGAAGATCCTCCCCTCTGGTCTGTTGAAGAAGCACAGATTCACGCAGTCTGCCTGGTCCCCTCTCCCGCAATCCGAAAAATCACAAATGCAGTATGCAAACCTTCCTGCAGTCAAACCTCAACCCTGGAGGGTGGTGGACATCCAAGTGTGATGCGGATGAGAGGCCCTGTTTGAAGAATGTGGAGGGTAGGTCTCGTAGGACGCCTTGGGTTTTGAGCCGAGGTTGCAACGCACTAGTGCAAAGTGGAAGGTGACAGCCAAAGATCAGGTGTGCTTTGTCACATCACACATGTTCTTGGGCCTCCTTAGAGGACGTTCCTACAGCCTTGTGGCTTCAAAGCCCAGATGTTGAATAATGAGCTATGGAATGAGTTTATAGGTTGAAAGCCGGAAAGCGTGGTTCTGAATTAATGTGCTTCATATGTTTTGTGGGTAGCGGGCCGCTGTGCACCTCTACATCAACTGAAAGGCCCAGGGGTGCAAGGTCGCTATCTTGTGCGCTAGGCATGGTGGTAGATTGTCGTGCTTATTCCTGGGGCAACGCCTTCTCGTTCTCATGCCAGCAAGTGCTGCAAGAGGAGCAAAGGTCCCCCCCTGATAGGTCATGATCCAGGCAGGGAGACCTTAACTCCACAACCATAAGCCCCTAAAAACAAAGAATATATGTATATATAAAAGAATGAGACAAACCCCATCCCTTGGGTCTCCAGCATCCTTAGGATGAGAAGGATGATGTAACCTTGCCTTGAAAAGTGAACATGTCTGACGAGCAGGTCCCATACAAGGGACGTGGTTTAGCTTTTAGAGTCAGCTGCGTGAAAATGTCTCAGAGTCAAGGGCTCCGGCTTGTTACTTCCCACAAAATTACCCTGTAGTTCAGTCACTTGTTTGGCAGGGTTCATTGGGGGGCTCCTTTTTCAGAGTTCCCTGCGGTGGTTTCTGGCTTCGGCACCTCGGATTTCGAGACATAGCCGCATTCATAGTCCTCAGAGTTGCCAAATGGCAGTGCTTGGCTGCAAGCGGCAAAAGGACAATCGAGGTGAAGGGCTTGGACATATACTCACTCAGACCTTGGTGATCTTGTAGATAACTTGTCACATCTCGTCAGCATTGCTGCGGCTTCTGGAATGTTGGATGCCACGCAACATCGGAGAAGCGACCTCAATCACAGACCGTGTGAGAGATTCCTTTTGCAGAATGAGCTAACTAGCCCTGTTGTCCGAATGTCAGGGGGTGTGGGAAGTTGTGGTGATGGAACGTGCTCTTGACTGCTGTTACAGCATTGATTACCTGACGCAGCGTTAGCTCTGAGCAGAAGAGCAAGAGTGACGGGGCAGAATGCCTTCAAAATGGTGCAAGTATGACTTCTTTGCAGTGCTACCGGCAGCAGCAGCAGGCGTTGAAGAAACGACGAAGGCGCAAGCATCGCTCTTTCTACTTACACATGACTACCCTTCCTAGAACGGAAATCCTTGTTGTCAGACGGAGTTGATAAAGGATCTCCTAACGCCGCAATCAAGACCCCTGCCATGACTTTGGCGAGTCAAGGGTACCTCGGCGAAGGGAAGCGAATTAGTGCTTAAGGGGAACAGAGAGTGGATCCCTGTAATGATCCGTGGATAATGCCCACTTTTACCCCTACAACCACACTCAGCACCCCAGTATGATTCCCAGCAACTCCCATATACTTGTTCCCCGCATATGTACCAGTACAGAGAGTTGAAGCTTTGAGGATCGGAGGCTCGGAGGCTCAAGGGTACTTGGATGTGGGGTTGTGACTAGGATATCCACAGCGTGTTGCCTTGCTTCGAGCACATAAACCAACAGATGCCTGTGAACCTTCAAGCCGTACCCGGTCTTCAGGGCGTAGGAGTGACCAGCGGGGTCTCCTTAGAATCCCAAGCATGCGCAGTTTTGTCTCGCCTTGAATTGTAAAGTACTTTGCCAAGGTGGAAGTCGTGGCCCTTTCAGGTTGGACTGGCAGGATGGCAACGCTCATGGATGCGCATCCCTGAACATGAGAAGGTTGCAGGCCAACATGGGAGGTTTCAGCATCTGCGGATCCATGCAGCCCCACCCTTGGCAAACCCGTGTGGTTTCGGAACGGTGGTGGTTAAACTTTTGCTCCCGACTTGCGAGGTGCTTTTCGAAGGTCCGTACAATTGAGGGCTCCTTGCAGCGACTGCTGAATTTCGGGGGCTTTGATCTGGGGACCGAACGCGCAAAGAATGGCCGGACTTTTAGATCTCCTGAACGCTAGACCTCGATCTACGCATGGAATTTCAAGAGGAACCTTCTTATCCAGCAACAGGTCTATCCTTGATGTCTTCGAAACGGTAGTTGACATAAATAGGGGACCGCAATATAGACCCCAGGGTATTATAGTCCTTATTATGGGGACCCCCAAAAGAGGAACCCCTAATTTTGGGAGACCTTAATCATGGCCCTAATCCCTATAAACCCCTATATAATCCCATTTTCCATGTTCTTTTCCATTTGATTCTCCATTACAGGGGTAAAACGTACCCCGATTTTTGGGAAACCCTGATCCCTATAAATCGGGAATCTGTGTCCCAGCCAAGGCAGAGGATGCCACAAGGGCCTCCCGGTCGGAGGACGTTGGGAGTGTTAGCCTGCCGCTTGACTTCCTTCAAGATGTTTGCCTAGTGGTCCTAAGTAGGGAATAAGGGAATATAGTGATCATAAGATAATGTATTCCCATATTCCTTACTAATTCCCAGAAAGTTTTGGTGGCTTAGGGTTTAGCGCTTGCAGGTTTAAGAATTAGGATTAGCCCCAATATTAACCCCACATTATAGTAGTTTCTGTTTTATTTCATTATTCCAATATTAACCCGTCGGAGGAAGGGGTCTCAGAATGTAGGGGCGGATCTATGGGCACGCTTCCCGTTCAACCACAGAAACCGGATCAGGCCCAAGTGCGGGGCTTCCCAGAATTAGGGATACCATCTTGGGTGGGTCCCAATAATAAGGATTATCGTATATTGAGGTCCCCTATTTTGGGAAACTACCAAGTACATGCCTCTGTTGCTTGAATCACTCACAAACTTGTGTGTCTTTTGTGAGGTAAGTTCGGACAGGGAGTGAATGCGTTCTCAAACTTGTGTTTTGCTGGTGGAAGTTCTAGCGTTGGGAATTTCAACTTCTTTCTGGGTTTGGGAACCTCAGGGGGCGCTTGTAATTAAAGTACATTTCCCGAACCTACATGAAAGTCTAGAACTGTTGGAAAGCCAATTGCTGTTCCCAGCTGCGCGTGTCAAACTTGCTTGCTTTTGTGAGCACCAACCTTTCCCAAGCATTGTGAGCTTCTGCAGGGTTGAAGTCTTGAGGGATCAGGGTCTACTTTCGCCCAAGCAATGGCGGCTTACAGTCGACCCTGGCCCGACCCACACCACCCAGGCCTGCATGACCTGCATCTAAAGTACGAAGGTGCAAGCCTGTGCCGGCTGGATACTACAGATTGGAGTTATGAGGAACGGGAAGATCGACCTAAGATACGTCACAGCCGAAAGACCGCCACAACCCACCTACACCTGAAAGCGTAGTCATGCATGGGAAAGGTTGGCTGTCTGTGTACCTACTTCCGCCTCTACTGTTTGTGCCCCGCGCTGGCGCTCCCTGGCAAAGATGTTTCAGGCTGGCCGGTGTGACATGCAGCATGCCGAAATTATTCACTGGCACCCAGAATGTTGAGCGTCTGAAATTGGTTACCCCTAAAATGAATTCAACAGAGATACACAAAGCGCTATGAGGGGTGCGTGAGAGCCTTTGCACAGGGAATGTAGGATTTTGCTTTGACACATCTCACTGTTTCACATGCTTCAACAGGATGGACTTAGTCTTTTCCGCCATGCAGGCACCACAATAACACGGTGGTAACCTTGAAGGGCCGGGTGAACGGCTTGATCTTTTCGAGTTGCTAAGTCCAAATCCGGCTAGGCTGCTCTCATGCCATCAGGAATAGGTCGAAATCGGCTTGCATGGGTGACACCGAAACTGTTGGCCTTTTCGGAGAGATGACATACTGCTACCCTTCATCTGCGGCGAGCTGTTTTTTTGGACCACGGATTGAGAAGCGAGCCCAACCCCCTCACATGCCTCTAGCATGTTGGATCCTTGTTGTGGGACTGCAAGAAATGCCTCTGCCGTTAAGCGCTTTGACGACTTAATCGATCCCTTCTACGGTCCCAGAGAACATCTCCAGAATTCCCAAGTAGCCCCCGCTCCACATGATCTCTGTTTCCTCCCTTTGCACAGCTGTATACCTAGATCTCCTCCTTTGTAGCACCCAAGGTTCTGCCTGAGAGCACAGCTGTTCGGCTACGAGCTTCTGGCGACTCAGAGCCAGCTTCAGAAGCAGAGATCGAAAAGCTGAAGGCCCAACCTGCAGGAGAGAGCGAGAGAGAAGAGAGAACTTCGTTAGGTTTAGGGTTTGGGGGTGTGGGGGTTATGGGGTGTACGAGTATATGCCATACCCTAGGGATCCATGTATGTAAATAATCCCTACATTGGACCCCAAAGTCTGTAAATGTTACCTACATTGGGCTATTTGGATCCCTAGGGATATCTATGTAGAGCCCAACCTGGAGGCCGAGCTCGAGCTTGCTCAAGCTCGCGCGGCGGCGGCAGAAGCCAAGGCACCAGGGCTCCTGGCTTTGGGGAGGGGGGGACCTTCATGGTGTAGGCTGTATATCTAGGGTGCAGGGTTTCAGAGTTTTGGGGCTTTAGATGTTTTAGGGTTTTACGTTTTGACGTTAAGGGTTCAGGCTTTAAGGGTTTAAGGGTTCGAGGTGTAGGGATGAGGGATGCGGGGGTGGTGTTGTATGAGGCTTGAGTTAGGGGCTGCAGGTTTCCGACAATAAGCGCTTAAGGATCAGCGGCTTCACATCTAATGGGCTTAAGGCGTTCTACAAAGCAAGAGAGCTCCATGGCAGTTATCTTAGAGACTGTAGAAGGTGTTACGCGGGCTACAAAGGGAGCCTGGAAGTCTTAGTACAGGGCTTTGCAGGAGGTCAGGCAAAGAGATCAACATGCAAGAATCGAAGAAGGGATTTCAGGGCAGGTTGTTGGAGGCCACAGAGGGCTTTATGCGCATTGTAGGCCTTAGGAAACACTTTGGTCTAAACACGCCGACTCGCGCATGGCCTTTAAAGCCCAAGCCAGAGGAGTGAAGCTTTAGCCTTTAACCCGCCCTTGAGCCCTAAACTCTCAACCCTCAAGTTTCACCCAGGCCGCTTTAGCAGCCGCCCAGACCCAGACACCGGCCACAGCGCCATCTGCAGCAGCGGAACTGCCGTCCTCGCTGCCTGAAGGCAGCACGGCCTGGTACGCTTACATCCGAATAGGGGCGATTTTGAAAACGTAGAACTACCCTCTTTGTGCTTCTCTAGTCATTCGGCGAGGGAACCCTCGTATGCGGGAAAGAGGTTACAGGCGTCCAAATTTCCAAGCTCTATCTACTCGAGGATCGCTATATTCCTTGAAATCTGCCGGTTGTGATAGCATACACCTTGACCACAATCTTCCCAAGTTGCCTGTGATCCCCTTGGTATGCTGCAATCTTTCAGGCGACGCTCGGGTGGCAGGTGTGGTCCTCGAACCCGAGGCAGATTGGCGTGGCGCGCAAATGCCGTCAAGTTGTGTTTGCCCCTAAGGACTATTTGTGTTTGTAGGCTACTGGCTATTGCATGCGACCAAGGGGTTCATGAAAGCTTGTTTAGCTCGGGCAACGCTTACTCTGCTTCGAGTTTTCTAGGTGTTCATATGTCATTAATGGCAGAGGAGGCGGCTGTCCCTTAAAGATGATTGTTAAGCGCTCACATTTGTGATTCATGCAGAGATGCTTTGGAGGGTCCACGGCCTTGGTGGCTTGGGATGTGGTTGCGTAGTCTGAAGGACTCAGAAGCGAAGCAAGGGGGCAGCCTTCCTGAAGCCCTCCACCACATTAGTTAGTCACAAGAGAGCAGCAAGAACAGAGCGCAAAGCAAGCAAAAAAAAAAGGGCAGAAACGAACAGATAACTGAGGCAGAACAAGAAGGGGAGGCAAGCCACCTATATCTTAAAGACACCTGGATTGCAGGTGGTTGGATCCACAATTTCATTGTCCGACTACTCAGAGACAGAGCGGCGCCCTGCGCAGTTTCTCTTTGGTCAGGAGCTTCCCCTCCCCCCACAAGCCCCTTATGGTCAGCTGCGTATTGAAAGTAGCGATAAGGGAATAGAGTATTGTGTAACACGGAAGCTTACAAGAGACGGTCTTAAACGACTGTAACCTTCGTAGAACCCCCTCTGAGGTTACATGTCCATCCTAAAAAAAGCTTACGGTACAAAGACTCAGGGTTCGGATTGCCATCTAAGCTTTGTGGTGGAGGCGTTGGCTGAGGGATTGGAGTGTCGGATGCAGGGCTGGTATCTAGGTATTGAGGTCTAAGGCCTTTCTAAGTGGATGCAGTGCTCAACATGATCATGCAAGTTCCCTGCTTGCCTGGAGGCCGTGCTATCATGTGCTCCCGTCCTTCTCACCTGTTGAAGACTGCACAGCGGCTACACCGGGAGCGTATGCTGGTCATGAAAACTCTACAGCCCCACATGCAAACCACAGAGCCTTCAGCGCCAAAAGCAGCAGGAGGGCGCATCATTCTTCGACCTTCTGGACCGCCTGGAGACAACTAACATATGTTGGTTGAGGGTGAGGGTTATGGGGCTCGGGTTGTCGTTTAAAGTTCAATCGGTCTATATAGGCATGCATAGCGGCATCTACGGCTGCATGGGACCTCGTTCATAGCACAAGTTTTTGCTCGACCCTGACCCTCCATTCTTATCGATATGGGAGTTCGTAGTTTGATGTACTTTGTAACGCAAACTGTCTGTAATCGGCGAAGATCCCGGGCTAGCAACGCAATGCAGCAACGAGTCCTGGCATCACAAGCGCTCCATTGCAGCTCCGAGCAGAAAATCGCAAATTGAAATTCTGCAACCCATGCAAAATCCACCGCAAGCTTCAGAGACCGCAACAGAGAACTGAACGAGCTTCTTTGTAAAACGCGGGCTTGTAGCACAAACCCCTGGCGCAAATTACTGCTACGTAGATACGAGCTTACTTGGGGTGTGCAGGGTGGTATGTAGGTGCTACGTACTTACATGTCTTAGAGGTTTCGGCTTGCAGCATGTAGAGATCAGGGATGGAGGTCCAGTGGCTTAGGGATCCAGTGTCAAGCCTAAAGGCTACGGGGAGAGAAGAAAAGCCATTGTGCCTTCACCTCCACACCCCTGAACCCTCGACCCCTCAATCCTGCCCTGAAGCTGAGCTTAGGAACATCCCAGATGCAGGCACGACAGTCCTCGATGAGGTGCTTAGGGGATGGTTCCTGGTGACTAGGCAAAGCATTGGGAGGTCGAGGGTGAGTCGAAGCTTTTATCTCTACGTTTTCGACTTAAGCAGACAGAAGAATGAATGTTTGTGGCTACAGAGGAGTCATCACGGCTTGCCGTCGGAGTGAGGACCTGTGAGGGACTTCGGGATCAGGCGCAAAGGGTGTTAGCTGACAGGGCGTACAGTATGGTGCTTGGATTCTGTTGCCGTTTGAAGCGTCGCCTCTTATGAGCACCGCTTCTTGTTGGGCCCTCACAGCTTCAGGCAAAGAATGGCAACCCACTTTCTACATTCGCACAGATGCATCTACAATAGATCCCCCTGCCTAATTGAAGCACGCGCTATCCCTTATTCTAATGCCAATCCTCTAGGCCCTTGCATGTCCCTGCATGGCACGACCAAGGCAATTTATCAGCTTTCTGCAGTTTCTGGTGCTGCGATTCTCCCCGAGAATGTTCCAGATGGCGTGAAGAGCAATGTCAAAGAGCTAGGAGACCAAAAAGGGATGATGGCACATGGGAGTTTGTCTCATGCATGGGTGTTCTTCTGTCGGGATCCTTTGCGCAGATCAGAAGTTGAGAAGCCAACCATATTCCAGGTTTGACAGGGCGTCGGAAGGGGAACATGCGGCTGTGAGACCGACAGAACAACAAAGGTGCGGGTTCTCCATGCAGGATTTTTGTCACGGTTCCCTTATCCTAGGTGCTTGGTGTCTGTTTGGCAGACATGCATGTGCAGGCCGTTGGCTCCTAAGTCTAAGCGCTCGTGCTCGTCTTGCCCTGTTGTTTTGATGCGCTCGTAGGAACCTTCCTACAAGCCCCCACTGCCATGTAAGGGATTGTGTAGAAGTTGCTTTTCGAATACAACCTCTGTGCCCAGTGCAGGAGCAGCCATGGATGCCGATGTGTTGGCGACTCTCCTGCTTGACAGCGACAAGGGCGGGGACTCTAAACCCTGCTTTGGCACCATTTTTGATATGTTTTCCAAAGCATTCGCTTTTGGTTGCAGGGTCAGAGTGCACAAAGCTAACCTGAATTTAAGACTCGGATGCTTCCGGGGCTTCAATGAGCTAAAGTTTGAATTTGGGACAGTGAAAATGGGAAGCAGTCAGCCGTAAATCTTGGCTTGAATGGCGTGAATGAGGACTGGCGACCCTGCTTGCAGAGACTGCGTAATACCCGGCTGTCTGCAATCATGTCAGACGCGCTGAAGCTTAGCTGCGGTCAGGATGCTTTATGTAAGGAGTGCTTAGACATACTGGGCATTTGGCATCCAAAGCCCTAAACTCTCCAATGCTAATCACTCTTGTATCTGTTCTTGACCATTGAGTGGTCTGCTGGAGTACTGGCCCTGCAAAGCCTTAGTTAGACCCGACGCCCAAGAGCGGTTTAGGGAATGCCAGCTGGGGACTCACGTTGGGTGATTGTTGGGATACTCAGGAACTGGACCACAATCTTTCCAGATGGGGTGACAGAGCGCACCGGGATCCCCACAATGGAAAGCAAGGCGCGCGGAGGATCCCCCCACATAGAAATCATAATGATAATCATAATTGTGGCAATAATAGTAAGAGTAACAGTAATAGTAGTGATCTTAAAAACCCGTTTGCAGTGGCTCTACCCTCAGGGGTATTTTTCAGGACTAGGCTGCCCTTGAAAATCAGGATCCTAACCCTTGTGCCCGGTCCACGGTCGGACTCGTAAGCACCCTTCATAGCAGATGCCTTCCTAAAGGATATTGTAGTTCCGTTTCCTCCGGCCATATGACCTAGCACCTACTTAATGAACAGGGGAAAACGGAATTAAGCTTCAGGCATGATTTACAGAAAACACATGTAGGTGATCTACTAAGCGCTTTCGAGGGTTCACGACTAGTCGAATATCAGGGTTCGAGGAGAGAGTATGTTGCACACCCATGTGCCATCTGCTCCTCCTGTACTACTTGGTTCCACTAAGGACCCCCAACACAGTTTCGCGCTGATGTTTTGTAAAATGCGGTAATGACATTAAATGCCAACAAGCTTCATACGGGGGCATATATCTATATATATATATACACACACACTCTACATACATATGCAATATACATCTATACACACAACGTAGCCCTGAAGGTCCAAGTATCCAACAATTGGCTACTTGGGATATCATACGGGTAAGAGAGATTGTAGCATAGATTTGGTGCAAGTATGATTACTTGGTACTTGGACACTTGGGGCAGAGGTCATCCTGTGCATGACAATCGTTGCAATAGTAAGCCCTGACATGAAAAGCAATACCTTGAATGCATTAAGTTTTCTAGCGGCAGGAGACAGGATAAGCAAACTCATTTATGTGGCAGTGTAGCATTGGCTGTGTAATCAGCCTTGAAGGGCTCTTGGGCTTAGGTTCGGACAAACACCTTTCAGCCTGTTCAGCGCCTCCAAGCAAGTGCAGCTCTGCAAAAATCTGAACCTGCTGAAGTGCCAGGCGCGTGTGATTGATTTCTTCGCCAGTGCTGCTGGGCCTTCTACCGCTGTTCATGTCCATTCACTCTGCGAAGTAGATGAAAAACCCATCAAACCGTGAGTACCTGGTAGCATCCCTTGCCATTGACAAGGAAGAGACATGAGCTTGCATGATGTGCACCAAAAGTGTTTCTGGGCCTGGCCTGTTTGAAAATTCCTGTTCCAGTCCTATGATTTTCCTGAAGCGCGAGCCGAGATAGAACTGCTAAACTCTACACAACACATGCAGACAGTAATCGTCAACAGTCCAGAAGCAGCAAAACCACCAAACCCTGAAGCGTCCCGCAATTCTCCCACAAAAGAGCAGAGGACTCTTTTAAAGAATGTGGGAGCTGGTCGAATGCTGAGCTCACTGCCGCCGAGAGCTTGATTTCTCGGGACCCCAAGCTCTCTCGAGTGTTTGAAAGGATTCTTGGAGGACATAGGGTTGTTGAGCAGATATTCAGAGTTCTGTGGAAGGACTAGGCACGGATGACAATTGATCATTGGTATTTCAAGGTGAGTTCGGAGAATTCGCATTTCTTCGGTGCATGCGGGGATGATAGGGTGCTCAGCGCGATGCACCCATTTGTTGATACCTGAGAGTACCGATCTTAGCACTTCGTAGCATGTACAGACACTAATTTGCATAAATGGTTTGTCATTGTGGGGGCGGTTATAGCCTGTATTATGCAGAGATGCTCGTAAACAAGCAGGCTACAAGCTGCGATCGCTGCGTGTTCGATTTTGACTTGCGGGGATGCGTCAAAATTTGTGAGCCTGTATCGGGGGTCTGTGATCCCTTCACGGGTGCTGTGCACATTGCATAGTCTTTCCATGCGAAGATCCTTTCTCAAATCTAGTTTGTGGCAAGCGTGCAGATGTGCGTTCTCAGGACGAAGAAGATGAGAAATATCTACATCATCATACCTTCATAGTATCGCACTTCGCTTAGCCCCATCTGCCCAGTGCTCCTTAAGAAAATAAAGTGGTGCAGAGGCGCAACACATATTAGCAATAATGGCTATATAGGAAACAAGAGTAGAGCGCTCACAGTAGTAATGGAACCACAATACTGCAGCTGAAAGTTGTGCAAAAGCTCCCTGCAAAGAAGTGTCCATTGGGAACACACTGCCTTAAAGCGGGATCCCAACCGAACAGGGAAGCTGCATTATGGTCATTTTTGGGACAGGTATTTTGAACAACTACCGGCTTCACGAAGAAAGTACTTTGTCTCGCTCTTGCGGTTCCAGGTTCTTGGCTTCCTCAGGGGCGCTACCCTCCGCCCCCAAAACCAAAAGCTGAAGTCCGAAATCTGCGGAAGCCTAAATTCAGATATAAAGTAAGCAAAGCAATTTCCCAAGATCTTTAAACTGGCAAAACATACCATTATTCTGCATACTTCTGGGTCCA
>CAJNIZ010045005.1:139244-158262 GCA_905231905.1 Symbiodinium pilosum
ATTATTCTGCATACTTCTGGGTCCAAGTAAAGTCCAGCCATGTAACCCGTAGCCGATACACAAGAAGCCAAGGATCGAGAAGGTCAAAAACTCCATCGCGGAGAACATCCGCGGGGCATCCTTTGCCCCCATCATTGGCCTCTCAGCAGATTAGTATAGATTTCCTCAAGCTGGCATGTAACCTCGTATAGGCCCCCTTTTTCTAAGGACTACAGCCTCTCTGGGGCCCTTGTTAGTAAACACAGTAGTTGGGGGGGAAGGGTAAGGCTTTAGGGTTAGGATTTCGATGTTGGGAGGGGGCGGGGGGGGGGGGGGGNNGGGAGTGAAGTTTGAGGTTCAGGTTGTCTTACTTCAGCTTCAGGGTCCTAGGCTTAGTAGCCGAACGCATCATCACATGCTTAAAAGTTTTAGCCGGGGAGTACCGCGGCTTGTGCCTGGTATAGCCTTACGCAGAAACTAAGAGAATTATGATAGTCATCCTTCAAACTCCTAGTGAGTGCTCGAATTTTGTAAAAGTACTTGAAACTCAGGCTTTGGAATTCGTCTGGACTTTCCTTGAAGAAGGCAAGCAGCATCTGAGAACCGACCCTTGAGAATCGAAGTCTTCAGGAGACAAAGCTTGTAGTTTCAACAAACCTTTCCGCGACTCGCAGAACTCCAAGAAGAACCTAAACATAGCGAATCGCTTCGCGACTAGCCAAGGACTGGTTATTTTGGTGGCTGCCGTTGTTTTCCTCTGCAATGGCCTGAGTTCAGGTGGGAAGTTTGAAAACTCTTGGGTCCATACTTCGAAGGTCCTTTAACGTTTTCAGCGCTTCAGCACACGTGGGACACAGGCAGATCATCCACGATTGTAGCATGCCGAGGTGGGGAGTTTCTCACATCTGGGGAAATTAAATTAATTATCTAGGACTCATAACCCCACCTTTAGTTACCCATGAGGGGGGTGATGTAAAGGTGCCTTGGAGATTTTTGTTGGGGATTCTGTAGGCCTAGAATAATAGAAATGTGGGGAGCACAATTTTGCATAATGGCAATTTGGGAAAATAGAATTTGACCCACTCCCATGTATCCGCAAGAGAACTCCTGAAGGTCTCGGAGGCGGCGGTGGCGGTTCCAACCTGATACCTGATCAGTCTCAGTTGCAAGACCTACCCCTGGTGGGACTCCAGAAGTAGAGGGCAGAATGCTTCAGTTAATTCTGATAATCCTCCTAGTTATGATGAGGTAAGCCTTGACATTTATGCGCCCAGATGTTGAGAGCGAGCATGAAATCAACAAGGGAAAGGAGGATGCTTCTGCACGATGCCCTAACCATTTTTTAAGGCACCTCGCAAAGACTTGAGCCAATTTATTGACGGCGCTTACAAAAAGTTACATGCTTGTGCGTCTGCCCAGCATGGGATTCCTCTGTTGTTATCCGCCGTGCTCAGACAAACCTTCTGGAGAGAACTGCCCGCACATGATAGCACGTGAGGAGGTGCTGGGGCATGGCCTGGTTGATTGGAGTTGGGGCCTTCGTCCAGCATGTTTAAGTCAGGTAAATAAGCCTCTGCTCAAACAGCGAGATCTATAGAGATAAGCCCCAAACCCAAAATCCCAAGCCGAACCCTTTAACTCGAACCCTTGTATTCACTTCGGCTCACCGTGGCGGGGGATCTGAAGCTTTGGCAGCCGAGCCTGCCCCAAGCACTGAGCTCAGATGACTGGGTTGCTGTTGTAGGTAACTGAAATTTAGTTACCATAGTATGGGCATGTAGGGCTTAGGGTATAAAGTTACCACATATTTATAATATGGGCATGTAGTAAATGATAGGGTTTCCTTTACTACAATACATAATTTTGAGTTCCTTAACAGCAACCCAGATGAGGGTCCGATAAGATCAAACATTCCTTCCCTTTCATGTGGAGCTTAACTACAAGCTAACGCATTCATCAGGTGACGGGCAACCTTCACCTGTGAAAGGCGAAGAATCAGGAATGATATGTATATGAGTCATATTTATTCGGGAAGTTATATGTCCAGGCGCGTCTCTGTGATTGGAGCCCCCCTCCTCCCCGCAATGGTACACGTACAGCAAGTAGGCCGTAGTGATGTTGGGGGGTATCACCGTGAAGGACATGTAGGATTCTATGCTTGAGCTTAGGGCTCCGGAAATTAGACAAGCATCCCAACAATGATCAAGACATGGGCATGAGATGGGCAGGGCGCAGATTCAGGTTGGATGACTCTGACCCCCATTCATGCAGGTACTGCATAAGGTGCCTTGTTGATCTACGCATGTTCGGAGACACGCTCAGCAGTTGTTTGCGCTAAAGCGCCCGTGTGTTGGGGTCTGCCCCCGCCCGAGATCCGCAAAGCAGCTAAAGCCCCAACCTTCAAGTCCAAGCTAACAGGGACTGCACCGGAATAGGTTGCTGGTTCATCAACTATTGGCTTCTACTGAGTTAAGGATGACATTCCACTTTTCTATTCCTTGTGCCTTCGATGATATCCTTTGCATAATCTGGAAATTTTCTGCAAGCCTGATAGTACCTATCCTGAACGAGCTTTCTCAAAACCGCCTACACGCTGCACTGCGCGGGCTCGTCTCTGCGTTGGACCTAGGCAGGGTGCTATCTCTGCAACCAGCACAACGACAGGAACACCGCTGCTGAGCATCTCGACTCCAGCCGACTTGTTGTTTTTTCCCGAGATGCCTCCCTCAACCTGACGCAAAAATGCGACAAAAAAAGTTAATGTTTGACAAACAGTGGTCCTTGTGCGACCCGTCCGGGATTGCATGTTGATTTGAGAGTGGGCGGGCATGTAGCCTGCCTGAACGCACATGAAACTGCATCTAGGTTCTTGTGCACATAGACCGTTGTCGACAATGCGCCACTTTCCCTTTCAATGTTTCTTTGGGGAGTGTAGGGTGTGAGAAGAACCTGACTTTTGAATGTTAAATTTGGGGATAAAGCAGCAGTGAGCCATAGTGTTGGCGAACTCGCTTAAAAATCCTTCACGGCACCTTCTTTTGCTACGATACCTTCACTGACTTGTTCCCACATGGCCAGAAACTGAAGAAGCTGAATCCCCCTGACCTAATTGCTCCCTTTCTGGCCCGCAGCTTGACTGGACTGAGGGGCACATGGGCATCTTCAAGAGACTCTTCGGAGGATTTGGGACAAAAAAGAAGGCCGGTCTGCCTCTCAAGAAACTAAAGTGATCTCAAAGACTGGCAACATGCCATTTGGGGGTCTAGCCTTGACATTGCAACGTACATCAACGCTAACGAGTGGCAACAGGGGCTTCAGTCTACTGGCTTCAAGGACAAGAAGGGATTTGCCTTAGCAGATGTACCGCGTATTGTGTTCACCATGCTGGTTGACAACCTGAAGCTGCACGTCTTGAAACCTTGACGCCTAAGGCAAAGCCCAACAAGATTGCGATAGGGTACCTTATAAGGGAGGCAGCATGCATCTCAAGAAGGAGTTCTATCAGCCTGCTGCAATTCCAACCCTGTTTCCTACAATACAAAGGGTGACCGCATGATCTCGTCTCGAACACAAGAGCAACTCCTGCAGGTCCGAATCGTAGTTGTGGGCCTGGACAACAGTGGCCATCAGCCCAGCCTACTGGTTCGTATCCTTGGTCTTGCGAAGAACAATCTTGCTTGAGCATGGTTCCACGGTTCGACCAGCAAACGCTGCTAAGGTCAGTGTATGAAAGCTGTAAATTTGTCACATCTGCATACCGGTCTTTTCGGGTTGAGTGTTGAGTGTGTTGAAAAGACTCATGAGTCATGCCCTAATCCTTCACGGGGGTGGAGGACAGTCAGCGCACGATTTTGTACTCGCAAATAGGCTTCCGTGAAACCCTGATACGCGCCCGGCCCGGTGTCGTTTGATTGTTTCGGACAGTAGCAGTAGCAGTCTTGGTAGGTGCAGCACGGATCCTGGGCAGGCCCAAGTCTGTGCACCAAGCGCAGTGGCTGGGAGTAGATGAGCAAAGGCATCCAAGAAGCCGGGTGTCACACAAGGGTTTCGAATGTGGGGTGTAGGCCATCAGCTAAACTTACACTCCAATGCTGGCTGCCGGTCTCCGACCTCCAACCGCTGCCCACAAACACCAATTGTAAAGCCTCCAAGAAGTCAACGCTTATTGAGATCTTGCTTTTTCCCTGGTCGCCTTGTAGCCCTGGTTAGCCCGTGCAAAGTCATTCCAAATGCCTACCCAATATTCGTGCTCCGATTATGTATGTCTCTACATATCAACCCCGAACCCTTCAGCCACCTCAGGCAAGACTACTGTCCTCAATGCCCTGAAGCCTAAGAAGGCAACGTTGGAAACGGTCTGGCCCTCGCCTTCAAAGGGCACATGGACTGCTACACAGACATTGACTGCAAGCACATGTCAATGAACATGAGGTTACGGCCTTTATGAGGGTTTAGCGTTTAGGCGAATTATGGTCGCAATGGTGGAAAATGAAATGGAAATGAAGTGAACACTGGAATGATCTAACGTATTACTAGAGTCTTCCCGGGTATGTGGACGTCACCTTCGAATACACATGGGATCCCCTTTGGGCAGTTCCCAGCATAGGCCCAGGGTATGCGACTACTAGTGACATGTTTATCTGCAAAACACCAGACATAGAACGATGCAGGTTTGTTGAGGCTGCTTGTTTGTTTTTTTTTGCGGGCTATGTGAGGGGTTCCACAAATTGGGAGCCCCTAATTGGGGATGCCTATGACACAGGTTGTGGTATATTGGGGCACATTTTGGGGGCCCTCTGATTCATAGAAAAACCACATGTAGCGAGTTGCCATTGTGCCCTGCACCTGGGAAGTTTTGCGACCAAGGTGCCGACTGTTGGCTTCAACACAGAGGACAAAAAGTTTGCTTTGAATGACATGGACAAAGTCTGGGTCCCACCGCAGTAGCCCAACTACTTGGTGCGGTACTAGCGATGCGTGCTGCACCCCAAGGATGAGCTCATATACGTTGCTACTCGCCGGTGCTGTTCTCTGTCTCTGCAAGCTCTGACAGTATAACAGAGATAGAGGTCAAGGCCCCAAGACTTGCAGATAATTTTTCCGCGGCTTGACACCACCGCCAAAAACAAGGGCAACCACCTAGTCCTTTTCAAATCACCCAGGCCAGGGCGCAATTCTTCGCAAGTTCCTCATTGTTTCCCTAGTTTGAAGACAATGTGTCGCTTCAACCTATCAGATTCTTGCTTGCTATCACTATGACGAATTTGCTGTCCCCATTATCCTGGTTCTTCCTTTTCTGCGGGCTGCCAGAAAAGGACTGCTTTGACATGTTGCCTTGCAGGAGTTTCAGAAGCATGGAGTCAATTTTTCTGCTCTTGATATGCCGCGAACTTGGATGCTCACACAACTCATTTTCGAGAAATTCGTGAAGCCTCAGACCTTTTTTTTAATTTTCAAGCCGACAGGTCTGGACAGAGCCGATATCGGAATCTATGGGAGCACTATTACGGCTGAAGCCTGAGAATGGTGGGTTTATGCCAAGGCATGTTGAACTTGTGGGATGTACCTAGAATCTTCGCTAACGGTGGTAATTCAGCGTGACTTGTCTGGCTCTGACCAAGCGTATGAGTTTAATGATAGGGTTTGCAGCTTCATGTTCGTCACTGAAAATCAAGAGGGGGAGCTGTTAGCAAGAAGGTCAAAACACTGAAAACCTGGTGGGTGTGTGCTTTGTCAAGCAGTTGGGGACCCGTGCAGTTCCGTTCTGCTCACTGGTAGGAGAGATGCCAGAGCCAAAATTGACATCTGTGCGTGTGCGGGGTTATGAGCTGAAATCAACACCATTTGCACCGAGATTGGTACTGGCTCTTAGTAGGGAATAAGGGAATATAATACCTATATAATCCATGTACACTATATTCCCTTATTCCCCAGTAAGAACCAGTAAGGACGATTTGTATGTTGTTGACCTGTAACCTTATGAAGTCCCCGACGAGTCTTGCTGGCTCCTCCTAAAGAAGGAATATAATACCTGGCTCATACCGACCGGGACATTTTTGATTGAGGGGTATTACTGCCGATATTACCCCCAATAACGGAGAATCAAATGGGAAAGAAAATGAAAAATGAACTGGAAACCGGAATGATATAGGGGCTTACAACCTTCAATCTGGAACCAACAACCTTCACACCCTAATTAAGCCGAAGCCCTAAGCATGAAGGAGAGGTCGAGGGCATCATTGTCGTTATCGATTCCACCGACAAGCTTCGTTTTGCAGTTGTCAAGGCGGATGTGAGTCTGTTTGAGTAGAAACGGTAGTTTCCCAAAATAGGGGGACGCCAATATAGACCCCAATATGCACTTACTATAGGGGCCCCAAAGAGGTACCCCTAGTTTTTGGCAATCCCCAAACTTGAGTAGGGATAGCCAAAGGGATCCCAGTGGGAATAGGGCCTCAACTCGGAATAGACCCCTGCGTCCAATTGCCTTGCCACCGCAAAATCATACTTGCTGTGTTCCACACTCCCCTGGGAGGCGTAGCTGCAAGAATTTTAGACAGAAGGTTGGCTTAAACAATGCTATCTTAGGGTTGTGAGACCTCGTTGGTTTCACTTTATGAAGCTCAAGTCTGGCAATGATAAGAGGCATTCTCAGCAGCAATTGCGTTGTTCTCCTCAGAAGATGTTAATCCAGCCACCATTTGGAGGAATCTATTCCTTTCCTGGGATGCCTGGATTGCGTTGCAGGACGAGCTGGAAACCATGCTCGCAGACCCAAGAATAGCAGAGAAGAAGATGCCGATCCTGTCGCTGACTCAGTTTCGGTGGGTCAGAACCCCATTAGGAATGCTTTTCAGCTTGGTAGCTGCCATGGCCAGACGCGGCTGAAGTTGTAGCTGTCGCTGCAATTGAAACTCCAAGTAAGCTCCTTTAAGACAAGTCCGAGACCTTGAGCAAGGCATCTTCATTCCGTAAGGCCAGCTCTGCTATGCGTTGACAAAACGCTGCTGAAGTAAAGTCCTGTACTCCTCTATCAATCCCAGCCGGGGCATGCATGTCGAACCGTCAACACTGCAATATCTGGTCGCATCCTTTGCCGGGGTCTCGGGTGTGGGGCAGTGAGCCTTTTGTTCGGCATGATTTCTGTTAGGGCCTGCGGATGTTTTGGGGCTGAAAACAAATGTTGACGATAAACCAGAACAGTGAGTATGTGCCAAAATCCGGGCCCCTATATACACTGCACACCCCTCGACTGGTAGAGTTCTGCGCGTAAGAATTCTAGCTCTTTCTCAGAAAAACTGCATGTTTGCACACTCCAAGCTTCTGACGACTAAGGTTCCTGAACAACAAGGTGGATCAGCCAGCTGCCTCTCCCCCGCAGGAGACTATGCAGGCCGGGCTCATGCTTGGCCTAAATGAACTTAAGTTGAATTACCATGATGGAGAACAACATGGCAAAGACGCTGGAAAATGAAGCGGAAACTGGGGTCAGGGATTCTCTTGGGGCTTAAGAGAGTATAATCTGTTACCATATGGGAAGATGGTGAATAGTGTAAGCTCTGAACGGCTGCCCAAAGGCGCGAGGGAAGGGGTGGAGGTGATAGTGTGCAGTGCATGGGATTGAGAGGTTGAGGGCGCAGGTGTTGGTCGGGCTTAGAGTACAGGATGTGTGTTTCAGGATGCCAGGTTTAGTGCTGAGTGTGGAGGTCTGAGTCTTTCGCCCCTCCGATTGTATAGTACAGGAAGGTGCTTTTGCTGTCTGGGTGGCCGCCCTAAGGTCCAGGGAAAGTATTGCGGCAGCACACTTCAAAAGCATGCTGGTCATCACGTTGGGGAAACATGTGGCAGCCATGTCTGTGAATGTACGAGATTGCTGTGGATGACACCCCCCGAGCCCTTTGAAGCCTCACCCCAAGCCGTGAAAAAAAGCTTTGAAAGCCATATTCCACAAGCATCCACCCCCCAAACCCCAAGACCCAAATTCAAAACACCTCCGCCCCTGCGTGCCTGAAGCCTCGAATGCTCCACAGGCTCTAGGTCTCGATCGCATCACCGACAGGCGTTGCGCCCAGAAAAGCATGGTTCATTCAGCCGTACTTATTCCTCAGAAGTCCCTGCCATGGGCCCTGCCTGCTTCCTGGGGTCCCTAAGTACCTGCAAGGTTCCAACCTTGTGTCTTCTTGCACTTATCCTCTTACCCAAGGGTTGGACATTTCCCAGGATGATATGCTTGCATACCACGGCCGTGCGAATCAAGCTTAGCACCCTCGATCTTCAAGCCTACCAGCCAAAATTCCGAAGCTTGCCACAGAACTTCTAGATTCCAGGGAATTCCTGGAGGGGAATTGATCCCTAATCCCCTTGTGTTCCTGAGTCCCTAGGGGTTGGCCCTGTGATGAAGCCAAAACCCGTTTCAAGTGCCTCTTTTAAGATTCCTTGTTGCCGTAAGCCTCGATACTCCCCAACCTTAAGCCCTGCGCCAAAGCCAAACTCTAAACCCCCAAACCCCTAAACCCAAAACCCCCAAACCCCAAACCCTCAACCCCTAAAGCCTATTGAACCTAAACCCTAATCCCTAAACTCTACAACAGGATTTTTTCAAAAGCTGGGGGTCCAAGGCCGTGGCAGCTCTTCTCCTGCGACGCCCTGAAGGGCGATGGAGTGGAGGAGGTATGCTGGATGATATGGGGGGTTTCCCAGTATGTTCAAAGTGTCTATAGGGGTTATATACAGATAGTATAGGGACATATAGGGTTTAGGGTGTCGCGAAATTAGGGGTACTTTTTTAGGGGTCCCCCGAATAATGATATTATATTTTGGGGTCTATGCTGGGGTCCCCCTATCTTGGGAAATTACCATATGAGCCATAGTGTAAACTCCTTGAAAAGGGGCTATATATGGGTTAGGATTTAGGGTTGGGGTTTAAGGTTTAAACTCCTCACAACGGGTTAAGTAGGGGGGAGTATTACAAGGCTCATTAAGGGGGATACTAGGGGTTTAAGCTATAGTTCACATGGAGCTTTCTGAAAGGTACGGCTATGGCTGGGTAGTAAAGGGATTGGGTTTTGCATCTGGGGGTGGAGTAGCTAGGTGCCCTCTCACTTGGCGTTGGTTCAGAGGCTTTGCAGAATGTTGGGTCTCATGTCAAGGACATTACTCTACAACTTCATTTGCGGGCTGGTAGGATGAACGCGAAAGCTTAGAAGCGGACTGCAGAGAGCTGCACAGAACCCTCTGCATCGTGGTACGT
Organism: Symbiodinium pilosum; assembly: GCA_905231905.1. NCBI lineage: Eukaryota > Dinophyceae > Suessiales > Symbiodiniaceae > Symbiodinium > Symbiodinium pilosum. The sequence continues at coordinate 148,474 of CAJNIZ010045005.1, forward strand.
GCTACCGGACTTTTTAGCCGCCAGGCGATAAAATGGCTGGCCGAAAACATGACCAAGTGAGGTCTGGAGGTCGGGGCCTGAGAAACAATCAGCTGGGGGGAGTCGTGGAGTTGTTAAAGGTTTCGGTCCCACCCTTGGGGATGCCCGTCGTAGTAATACGGATTTGTTGGGGTCGCTGGTGTGCTGGGGCTGAAAATTCTTCTGAGAAATACTACCCTTGTCACAGCATGCCAAAATCCGCCTATGTTGTTACACTATGGCTATGACAGTTGTTACCCTAGATATCATTCAGGCATTGATGCAGAAGCAATGGAAGAACAGATGGTGGCAGAAACGAACCCGTGGCCTTCTTGAAGAGCCTTGGCCCAGTCATTGCCCAGCTCTTCCAGTATGAGCAGCTTGAAGCCCTGAGGCGACTGACCACAAGACCGTAGTTCGCGGTCCTCATCTCAGGCCCAGAAAGCTAAGCCTCACGGCCCGTGATTGTGGGGAAGAGTCCTAAGGGAAGTAGTGAAGATGTGAGTCGCACCTTTGCCGTTCTGCACAAGTGACCCAGCGCCTTCCTTAGGTCTGCCTATCAGAATCTTGTTATACTGACTGATTCTGGCGCAGGCCTACGTCTACGCGTAGGTCTTTGATTGAGCAGGCCGTCAGGTAAGGCTTGTTTGCTTACCCATCTCTCCCATGAGGCAAGTCTGTTCTGCTAAAGTTAAGGACCCAAGGAGAACAGGCACCGTCCTATAGGTCAATGCCTGTATAGGACCTAGGAGTTATTTCAGTAAGATTTTGAGCTCTGACTGCAATATGTAGGGCTCTATCGATGTAGCTTGGGCAAGCAAACAAATCTCGTTACCATGCCATCATGCGGCCCCTGCAACGTGCAGTTTCACACCACGCGTCCTATGCAGCAGGCACAAGCAGACTTTTCCGAAAGAGGTTCAGTGAAGCTTTGTTGCACCCTGAACCCTAGACCCCAAGCTCTTTCTTGCACTGGATACAAGGGCTCAGGATTCCTGGCCAGTGTAATTCCCAGATGCAAAGCAATGTAAACTGCTGGCCCGAGCGCTAACGTCCGATAGTTTTTCTCAGAATGTTTCAGACCTTCGCGGAATCCGACTCAAGATGTGGAGCCCTGTAACTCTTAGTTTCCATTTCATGTTCCATTTCATTTTCCATTTGAGTCTGCATTCTTGGGAGAATTTATCCCTAAATGCCTTTATAAAACCTCGAGAGAACCTGAGGTTCATCATGCTATGCATTTACAGGGTGCCTGTGGTTGTGCACAGTGAGGAATGCTATGGTGCGATGGAGACCCCGCTGGACGGTTTGTGCTTCTGTCACCATACTACGCAGAGAACGAACAGCGCGCAGCATCCCAAAAAATTGAGGCCGAGAAATACATTAACCATGCTGAGATGAAACTCTGGGTGTTCTGAGGCGGCCTGGGCAGTATGCTTCTTGAGATCAAGATTGCGTTTGGCGTAATATCCATCTTGCTAAAAGAGGGGACTCAGCTAGGTTTTGGCGCCAATACATGCTACAAAGCCTACACGTCATGTGTCAGACATGGGAGAACCACACTTGGTCTTACCAAACCTCAACTGAACACTCAGCTGGTGCCTGTGCCTGCTGGAAGCCGGCCAACAGACTCAAATACTGCGATGCAAAAAAGCTGAAGCTTGGGGGTTAAGGGTTGAAAGGCCTGATTGGGGGTTTCGCCCCTTTTTGCGGGCTATCTGTGATGAGGATTGTGTTACTTTGGCGTCTATTTTGGGCTTAGGGTGTAGGGTAGGATTTTGACATGTAACACGGGAGTTTACGTTGGGCTGGGACCCCTCACCCAGTAGAAGTGGTATGTTAAGAACATATGAAGGACCTTACCAGAATTATCCGTATCCCTTGCGGTCACTACTAGGGGTGGGGCCCAACCTAAAATGTAAAAAACACGGAAATTAAATGATCAGGCGTAGCTTATGCAGATTGGGGTTTCCAACACTTCGGATCCCCTGATTTTTGGAAGCTCACACATCTACTGGAACATACTGGAATTCTGCTGAGGTATAAGATGTCACACGAAGCTTTTGAGCCTGATCTATGGCGGTGCTGAGGGTTAAGGGATCACCCCGCCCCAATCAGGACTGAAACGGGAAGGTTGAGTTGCCAGCTGGTGTAGAAACACCCGTAGAGCAATCGCCGTGATGCGAAGCCTTCACGGACTCACGGAGTCAGATCGTGCTGAGCACAGCACGTGCGGGTGTTGAAGGACGAACAGGCAGTGAATCCCACTTTCTCATGTTCACAAATAGGGCGGTCATATACGGCCACGACATTACAGTCCTTGTTACAGCGACTGCCGAAGGCACACCCAAGAATTTGAGGCTAATTCCCATACACAGTAGAGTAGGTATTGTTGCTTGATAGTAGATGCTACTTCTTTCTAAGGAACCCATGAAGAGCACCCAGAAAGCTCTGGCTTTTCTTCTTGAGCCTGGACCCGTGAAAGCTTCGGCTCAAATCTTGAGTACCATATGCGCCTGGACCCCACTGATATTCGCATGCCCGGTAGCGAGGCGCGACACAGATGTTCGTGAAGGAGTGCGGCGAAATTCGTCTGATTTTATCAGCGGGGCACCTATTCATGTCCAAGATCCTACTCCGTTCTCAGCCTCGAGCTTAAAACTTCAATTGATTGAGGGTTATCTCCACCCATCGGCAGGCTGCAGCCGCTGAAAACCTGCGTGCGCATGCAGGTTCGGCAGGGTTTCCCTATGTAGGGTACCTTCTTTAAGTTCCTAATAAGGATGAAAGTATTTTGCCACTTCATGTGGGGTTAGGTTACTTGGGCTTTGGGAGCCTGCTAAGTTTGGGGTATAGGTAAGGTCGTGCCAGCAAAATAAGGGAGCCTCCCAGAAATGTGGTAGTGATTTCAAACTTCTGGTTCCTGTGCACCTGCTTGCGCTGCGCAACTCGTATTGGTCAGTTCTCCTCAGGAGTTTTAACCCAACACCTGCACCAATACCTGGGCATGAAGTGCTGCCAGACAATCATGTAACTCAGCCCCACCCTGTCCCGCGAGTCCAAGAAAACATCCCCCAAAGAACTCCCATCTTCCGAAGGAAGTCATAAATTTGTTTACGTCCCCAAACTACTATGGAACACCGTGTCACCCAGAATTTAGGGGTGCTTCGTGGGCTGGGGCTCCTAAGTCCCAGGCCCCATACACCCCGCATCCCTATGATTTCCAAGACCAGCTCGCCTACACCCAAACGCCCAACCGCAAACAGGATTAGGGTTTATAAGAGGATACGGGGTTTGGGGTTTAGGGGACTTAGTGTTTAAGGTCTAGGATCTAGGTGTATATCCCCAGTTAAAACATGAGTCCCCAGATTATATACAAATCAAGCATTGTTGCGGGATGGGCTCTGCTTGAGAAGGGTCTTCTCTTATTCGGGTGTATGGGGAGAAGATTGGGGTAGAAGGGAAGAAGATGAATTAACCAGCATCTATGAGTATTATGATTACTACTACAATTAATACTATGATTACTTCTATTATTACCATGTCTCCTATTACTAGTATTACTAGCTCCCAAGCTTGCGCTGGGGACTTCGGAGGTTCTCCGCTACTGGTTGAATTTGCCCGATTCCCAGCCTTTCCGCACCGTCCCAGTGGTTTGGAAGAAAAGGGCTTGCGTTGTGTACGGCTCATAAGGTGATGGATGTTCCTTCTACTCATTGCTCCTTGAACGTAGCCCGCAACCCATTCACTAGATGGCTCCAACATGGCATACTGGAAGCACTCATATTTGGATTACTTGCTGAAGGGATACACTGGCCGCAGGCCGACTCCAAGCCCGGATGTGAGTTGGGTTCAGTACGGTCAGGCGTTACGGCGTACAGGTTTAGCGCCATGTGGCAAAGCCCATTCACCGAAGCGCGTTGAATGCCATGGTACTTTCAAACCCCAAGCCTGAAGCCAGGAAACACGAAGGCACTGTCATCTTGAGCCGACCCCAACCATCCCCACCGCGAAGTAAGCATTCCCAGCAAAGGGAATTTTAGTGGTGTTATTCGCATTCACGGGTATACCTGACAGGACAGTCTTTGATTTCCATAAAGCCTAGTCATAAACCACTATGTTGGCCGGGGTTCCCATGTCATGTGTGCTTTTAAGCGCTCTGTGTCATTGATCCACCTACCAACGCTGCGTAAGAATCATCCCAAACACGCTAAGGGACTTTTGAATACCAGGATAGGCTACAGGTCTGAGGCCATAAAGCCGAGAATTGCTTTCAAAATTCCAACGCATATGAGACACCAAGCCCCAAGCAGGTAGGCACGTCACGCATGACGACATTGGTCCCAACGTGGGCCTTCAAGTCCTGTGCATAAGCAGGGCATGAAAATTCCCCAGCAAAACGCGGTTGCCCTGTGTTGAGTTACTTCCGCGAAAAAGAGTTTCTGCAATCTATGGGTCGTTTTGTGGGATCCATGGAAAAAGGATCATAATATTTGGGAGTACGTAAGGGGAAGCCTGGTTTTCAGAAGTACATGTGAGCCTCTACGCCTCTAGGTCAGGGCAAAAACATTGAACAAGCCCAGCCCAGGTGACGAAGGACGTCCATCCAAGCAGGCGAAGCGTGCATGGATGTAGGGTTTGGGGAATTCAGTGATATAGAGTTTCAGGGTTTAGGGTTTTGTCGAATTTCTGTGGGGTTAGTTCGGCAGTTAAGGGTTCAGGCATGGGTTTTGATTACATAAGGTTCAGGAAGTCATGCTTTATCAGGCTTGAGGCTTGTAGTTTCTTGGCAAGCATTGCAAGCTGCAGTCTCAAGAGAAATTGTATTCCCCCTTACCTCACCCAAGAAGGTGTTTGTGTATTGCAAGTTCGGATCAGTCTGAAGGGATTGTATGTAGCCACATTACAAAGCCTCGGTTGTTGCTGGAAAGCGGTTACACAAAGACCTTTGCACATAGATGCATCGGCGTACGTAGGTTACATCTATGTTGTTGAACGCATGTACTGAATTTGGTCCTGGCTCGGAGGTTCTGCTAGTAGTGCTGGGCCACCAGAAGCAAGCTGCATAACCCCAAACCCTAAACCCAACTGGTACAAATCCAAGAAGCCTGGAACGTGAATCCTTGAACTCTATGCTTATATGTCAATGACCCTATTGTAACGGCCATGCGTATCGATACCCACACCTCCAACTAGGTATATAATGTCGGTTCCACTGCATGCTCACGTACGTTGAACATCACAGATGAGGCGTTTGTGATTTCATTGGTTTGGGGAGGTCGATTCTTTTTGGTATTGGGCCGTTCGGGCCTTGGGATTCAAGACGACTGCCTAGAAACGCATTCTTGTAGCTTGGCATGGATTATTCCGCGACCTTTCCCGCAGAAGTTGCCCTGGTTCGGTTCAATGGTCTCCTCAACCTTCCTCCTGTGTATTCCTAGTGCCCGTCTAAGCAGACTTCATAGGGACTTAAGCTTCAAAACCCCAATACGATTCAATGCGCATGAGTTAGTTTTACAGACATCTTTTCTTCTGAGGCTTCTTGCAGTGGTTCACAAAGAGTCTACCACTCTCACCAAGAAACTGAGGCGATTCTTTGGGCGAGTTGCTACAATGCATAGATAATGAGGATTTTGGGAACCACAACTGCCCAAATTAGATCAAATTAGGACCCAATGACTGTCATATGACTTTTTTTTTGCATTTTGCAGGGTTGTGGTTACCAAAATCCTCTCAGAACCGAACCCCATACAGGACGCCTTGAAAGGCACAGTAGTAGTCTACATAGGTCTGTTTTCAGGTTCAAAGCTAGTTTAATCTATACCTGCCGAGCGGGGCCTGCGGTGTGCCAGAGTCCAAACCAAGCTTTCCAACGTGAAGTGTGAAATGCAGTATAGCCGGCACTATCTCAGAAGAAAGTGGTAGGGACGTACGGGAGCTCCTGCAGAATCTCACAATTGGCATCCCAGCCGCATCCCTCTCTTGTCTCGAAAATCTGCAGAAAACTTGCGGAACCATAGCTTCTTGTACACCAGTGCCTCATATCCCAGAACTCTACTGTAGTTCCTCACTGCTGATGGTGAGGTACCAGTACCCTCTCTGCCAACCTGCTGTACTGACAGACTCAGGACCGATTTTGTGTCTTTGGCGTCGAGGGTTGGATGCAGGGCCTAGGATCCTTGATCCTCGAGGTTGGGGTGTACTGCAGGATTCAGGGTTTAGGGATACTGGCCTTGGCTTCATGATGTATGGTTGTGGCGGTTTGGGATTTAGAGTCTGTTATTGTGTGTGTCTGGTCAGGACTGGAGCCGGGCTCTGAATTCGTTGGGAAGCAATTTGCGGGGAGCTTTACTCCAGACCATGCGAAGACATGTCTCTAGAATCGGAGACGTGCCTGTCAATGAAGAATTGCCATATACACTTCGGAGGTCTGTGCAAATCGTATCAAAGTCCATCTCCGGGCTGGCCACTGAACTTCGCATGACCCCTGGACTAGCTGGCTGAACATGGGGTTGTAGGCGGACCCTAGCCCTAGCAGCCTTTTCAGAATGAATAAAGAACGTGGTACGCCGAATTCTTGCTGCTGAAGCAAAGATTCCTTGCGGCTTACAAACAGATTGCCACTCAACCTTGAGCTGCAAAAATCTCTAGACTCTAGACGCGGTGACCTGAACCTTGATTCAGAAGCTGCTTTAACTACACACTGGAAACCATCGACACTAGATTAAAAGTGTTGACGCTTTCGCGGAGCATGCCGTACAGGATCTCCCCAACATCGCTGCTCGGCTGCACAATCATTGCCAATGCTTTCGGCATTTCTGATGTGGAAGGTTCTCAGAATTACGGAGCTCCTATATGCCGCTTTGTAGTAAGATGTTGAACAAAAAGAATCAAATCGGGGGACCCGTGAAGCAGGACAGCCATGGCTTGATTCCATGCCATTCATGCTGAGAAGTGTCCCAACATCGGAGACCTGAACCGCAACAAGTCATATTGAAGTCAAGTGCATTGAGCAGGCACCCACAACCCCAAAACCCTAAACTCCCCCGAAGCAGCCCGCGCGGCCTCCCTCACAGGAGGTAGTAGCCGCGCTCGAAACATGTAAGACACGATTCTTCAAATTCCTGGTTCAGGCACGATCCCGCTATACAAAACCTCATGCGCGCATCCCTGGTGACCATCGCCCTTGCGGCACGTGTGAATCCTAGGACTCACCGATTGCAGTCAAATGCACCTAGAACCATGCCGACAAGAACACCACCAGCACCTTGGTTGCACAAGCAAGACGGGCTTTTGCAGTCCTTACGCGAGCATGGCTGTGTGAGTACCACGTAGTGACCTTGAGGTCCTACATGAGACACGCCTATCACCTATTAGAGAATCCATGCGGCCCTAACGCAGACCACAAGTTAAAGCAGCCTGCATATGCAGGGCCCTTCTACGATAAAGCAACTTCAAGTCAATGCGGGGCCTTGATTGGCAAGCTGTTTCCTCAAGGCCCACCCCTGTCAATTTCCTGCATTCCCAGGGCATGGCATCCCCACGTCCCCTTGTGACTCCCATTATGCCCTCGATATTCCGTAATCACCAGCTCATTGGCTTTGTGCGCATGCATGTCTGTGGCATGCTGTGGCACAATGCCAAACAACACCAAAAACCTTGAAATCCAACAAGACCAAGCTCAGAACTCGACAGTGCTCGGTGCCTGGATAGAATACGGGGGATATAGGGAGGGATGTCGGGAACGTGTCATGGGTTTCGCTATGTTGAAGGTTTTTTTAGTATCAAGGATGGCTGTGAGGCCGGAATGCTACATCAGCAGTTCTAAGCTCGCCGAGCCGCAGAAGACCGTAGCAAAGCAGCACGGATCTCATCAGGAGTCTGGTCAAGGGGAAGAGGTTTCAGGGTACTTTGTGATGATGTAAGGATCTTCTAGCGCGTACTGTATGTTTTCAGGGCCGTAGGGCGTTGAAGGATGGTTTTGGGATGTGAGGGTCATGTAGGACTTCTATAATGGGGGGAGTGTGCAAGGATTCTTTGGCTCTGTTGTACTACACAGCCAACATTGAAGGTGGGAGGTTCCTAGTGTTGCATTTGCTGCAATTACTCTCCAAACCATCCCAAACCCCAGGTCCTTGGAACACCTGAGGGCTAAGTCGCGCTCCTAGGCCGCTTGGGCTTTGCAAGCAATTCAAGTCTTTGCGTATTTAGGTTGCCTCCTGGGCATGGAGTTGCTTGCCACTGGTTCTTGTGGGCTAGACATTTTCTGACTGCTTCCTTCGGCTAAGGCCTCATTAAGTGAGCCTACGCATTCATCCACCCCAAGCCTCTTGTATCCTCTAAATCGTCTATGTCTGTATCTGCTACTGGTGCTGTCATTGCTGCCGCTGTCACTTGTCGCTGGCAGAGAACGGTCAAACTCCTCATAGGAATGGGACTGGTGAAGCCTCGCATATTCCCTCCCACTCTAAGCAATGCCATGGTCCCCAAGGCAAGCGCCCAAAGTCGAAACACCTATCTTGAAACTGCATATGAGCTATAGTCTAAACTCCCTGAAGGGGGATTATGTAGGGGAATATATAGGGGAGTAGTACAGGGAACGGAGGGGGACATATGAACATCTAGGTCACGGTGTGGCAGCCGACGGTCTGCAGAGGGCGATGCCGCAGCAGGCTGTGAGGCCCAAATGGTCCCAACGCCTGCAGAAAGATCTATGTGGGTAGTCTACGATCCTATACAACGCGGACACAGGATGACAGGGGATCTGTGGGGTTCGAATTCTTAGGAGTCATCCGGTAGATACAGAATCTGCCACTTCCACGGTACATGTAAGTAAACGATTGGCGGTTTGAGATCACTGGTCCTAGGAGGTACCCATCCCAGCCCTAATTTCGTGAGTACGAAGATGAGGAACCGCATCACGCGCTGATCTGCCATGTTGTTTCTGCTTCTTCCCCCTATATGATCCCTACCTCCACCCGCCACACGCAATGAATTGTACCGATCATAGAGGTTCCTCAGAATTATGGGTCGCTTCCTGGGGGGCATCCCTGCAATGCGCACACAAATGTCTTTGCGGCATAGTGAGAAGCTCCCTGAGCCTGACACCCGAAATCGCCTGGCGAACATCCTTTTTAGACCTGCTTGGAGGCTGTTTGGACTCCTCGGGAGGCAAAGCCTGCACGTCGTGAGACCTATACATGAGGTTTGAGTTACTTGTGGCAACATCGGGTTCCCCAAGTTCGCGGTCTCATACTAAGGATTATGTGGCCCCAACTGAGACAGTCATCGCCAAAAACCCAAGCAGAAGGCCACGTCTCACGTCTGTTTGTATGGATCCTCCTGTTAGTGTTTGCCTGAACCGGCACATGCCAGCACTGAATCAAGGGCCCTCTTTTTCCGTTTCTCTTAGGTTTCGGGTTCCTGTGCTACGTTGTCCTGGCAACAAGAAGACTGTTCAAAGATAACTTCATCTTCATGCAGGGTTTCTTTTGGAATGGATTATTGAGCTGCCTTCAACCCCGCAAATAATCCAAAGCCTTCGACACTGGACCTAGATCCACTCAGGAGTCCGAACCCAAGCTTGGAATTTTGATCCGAAGAAGCAAGCGTCAAAAGTCTGCTCAAGCACATGGACCCCGGCATCTCAGCCCCAAGCCTTGAACGCATTGTCCCAAAACCTGAAGCCAAAGTACTGCTGCTGCTGATGCTGCTGCTGCTACTACTACTACTACTACTACGACGACGACGACTACTACTACTACTAGCCGC
>CAJNIZ010045006.1:7255-18223 GCA_905231905.1 Symbiodinium pilosum
TGGTTTGGCACTGCAGGGATACTTGATGGTTGGGCACTGCAGGGATACTTGGTGGTTGGGCACTGCAGGGATACTTGGTGGTTGGGCACTGCAGGGAGACTTGGTGGTTGGTCATTAAAATCAGCTTCCAGTCGGGCGAGGACAACATCTATTTTAAAATCTAACAACCCCACTGCGAGGGTGGGGAAATAATGAGGTACAAAGCCATTCGCTTCTAGATATACATTTTTCTCTGGGTAGCCCTAAGGGTCCAAGGACCCAAATAATCGGGTTTTAGGGCCCAAGCACTAGAATATAAATGGCATTTTGGCCCTACACCTCCATTGTTTGGGTCCTTCGACCCGTAGGGTAGGGCTTAGGGATCAAGACCCTAAACCCCAAGTTTCTCTAGGTAGGGTTTAGGGATCAAGTTGGGGTTCCATGAATCCTGTCTTCTAGGATTCTTGCATTTGGCCCCAAGAGCCCAAGTAAGGAATATAGGGTTTAGAGTTTAGGGTTTAGGGTCTAGGGTATGAACGCCCCAAAAAGATATGATCATTGTATACTAGACCCTTAAGGTTCTTGTGGGCCAGAGAGAGAGAGAGAGAGCTTACAGCTTCCTTTTGACAACTCATAACCTTTTAGTTTGCGCAGTATTGTCTTCAGGGTTGAGGGTTCTGTTTAGAGTTGAGGGTGTAGGGTAGCTGCCACCATGTAGGCCTGACTTACAACTTGCACAGCCCCGGTTTCGCTCCTATAAGACTCATATGAGCTTTGTGTAAGGGCCTACCCTACACCCGAAACCCCATACCCTAAACGTGTGGATTTGGACTTGTGCGGTTTGCGGAGAATTCTCCTTCAGCACATGACCTCCAGGACCTAGGCTTTTAGATAAAAGCCTTGAAAGTTGATTGGTTCCTAATGCCATAAACCCTGAGCCTTAAACCCTAAACCCCAAGCTCTACACCTTCCCTGCCAACCAAACTGCTATCAGCAACAGAACGCCGTCAATCCTACTTTCTTGACAAACCAAAGTTTCATGGGGATCCATGTGGTCGTTGCCATAAATCAGGGAACCCATTTGTGGAAGCCCGAGTGAGACTGAGAGCACGAGGCTTGGAGCCTCTTGGGAACCATGTGGCACTGGCGCGTTCTGCCTTCAGCCAGGCATGTGAGCGGGCCACAAATTGAGGGTCACCCCCCTAAACCCTAAACCTTAAAACCGTGCTGAGCAACAACAAAGTTCAAACAGGTATGAAACAACCCTAATCACTAAACCCTATATAACCTTGTATACCCCCATATAACCCCATAACCCCCTTCCGTATGAGGCCCTACTATTCTGGTTTTGGCGAGTGTAAATCAATCTTTCGGGTGACCATGAGCAGGAAACCTAACTGAGACATCCCTCCTCTCATATACACACACACATATATATATATATGTATATGTATATATATATAGAGATATCTATCTATCGATCTTTCCATCTCTCGAGCTTACCCAGTATATAATGTACATACACATCTATGTATCATATATATAAATATTTATATATCTCTGTATATATATATATACACATATACATGAATGTGTATATACATATATATATATATATCGATATATCTTATTTGTATACATACACCTGTACATACATACATACATACATACATACATACATACGTACATACATACGTATACTAGCTCGAAGCAAGTTCGCGTCCCCTAGGACACCCGTCTGCATGCTTGGCGCCAGCGGCCTGCAATGGGATCAAGTGACCAAGTTGCTGGAGGCGTGTCTGTGTACAGTGGATCAATGGGGTTGCTTGGAGGCCCATGGGACTTAGTATCTACTTATAACTGGGCTTATAACCTTACTTATAATCCCCCTAAATGGCCTTATAGGGGTTACCCCAATTACAAGTAGGTTTATAACCCCAGTTATAAGCAGTTCCTAAGTCCCATGGGCCTCCAAGTGGTGTTGATGTGGGAGTCGAGTTGAATACCAATGTTATGGTCCTTGATTCCTCGTCTAAACATGGTATCTTGTACCTCCGATAGACCTCAAAATCATATTGTTACTTATTTTAGGCCCCAATACGAGGATAATGGTTCGTGCTTAGGCTTCCGGTAAGCAGAAAATGACCAGACGTTCAGCGTGTTCTTGGTAGCCGGTGCAGTTTTGATGTACGGGCTTCAACCACTTCTCGCATTATGCTCCATAGATTCCTTGTATAACTATGGTATTGGGTGCTTGAAGCAGACGTCGCAATGATTTTTCTAATCGTTCTCATTGGTGCAAGACTTCCTCCATCAACTGTATGTACTTGGACCTCATGCTCCCCCTTTACAAACACATGTGGGCCCAACATGCATATGTAGAGATCTAGTTGGTCCCAAAGTGTCTATTATGTGAGTCCTTGAAGCCTTAGCCATTTAAACCCAATCCTACTTGGCGGTTCAGAGGATGTGGAAGTTACTTATAAGTCGGCCTATAGGGGTTTCCCCAAATTATAAGCTGGGCCCTAACCCCACTTCGAAGTACTTACTGACTCCAATGAACCCTCAACCCTAAATAGCAGTTTCCATGTTCGTTCCGTTATCCCTCTATTACCCCATATGATCCCAACCTGAAACCCAAAACCCTTAACCCTGCTGCAAGGCTTTGCCGGATGAGTTCATGGATCCGATCACGTGGAGCGCGGCAGCAGCTGACCTTCCCTGGACAAAGGCAGACAAACTTAGGGTTTAGGGTTTAGGGTTCGGGCACATAAGAATGCCCAGGGATATAGAGGGATGTATAGATCTATGTGTGCATAGGATTTCGGGTTTAAGTGCCCAAAATTATTCAACAAGCTTACTTGATAAGGGTTCTATAGGGGTACTAGGGAGAGAGAGAGAGAGAGAGAGAGAGATAGATATACATATATTTATACATATATGTATATATAGAGACCTCACCCGACCTCACCCTAAATGGTGGTTTATATAGGGCATGGTACCAAACCAGCCTATTTTAAATTGTTCTAAACCCTGAACCCCCAACCCTAAATTACCTTGTATATTGGAGCTCTAGGGCGGAAGGGCTTCGGGCTTGCTCAGTCAGCGAAAGCAAGGACGAGTTTTTTGAGTGTAGGGGAGCCAGTGATTGTGGGAGCCGCCGGTAGAGGAAATCAAAATTTAATCGAGCCTGCTAAGGATTCTGCATGCCCTTAACTCTCCCAAAAAAAGCCAGTTGGGTTTAGGGTTTAGGGTTAGGTTCAAACCCTGACCCTTAGAAGCCAGAAATCCAAGTGATGCCATCAGGCGCTTGAAGCCATTGCATCAATGCCATGGTCCGAGGCACGTGGGTGTATCATGCACTTCGAGGTTCTATGGGTCCATGTACCCAATAATTGGGTACTTTGGTTTAGGGTAGTAGTAATTATAGTACAGGTTTTGGGTAAGTATATGATTATTGGGTACTTGGACCCTTAGGGATTGAGGAATTTGTTACGTATAATTGAGCGACAACCTAAACCCTAAAACCTAAACTCTTAAACCCTAAGCCGTGAAACCCTAAGCCCTGAAACCCTGAAACCCTGAAACCCCGAACCCTAACCCCTAGCTCCCTAAAACCCCAAAACCCTCAACTCAAAAAATGCCGCAGATGCGTCCGGATTTGGTCTGCTGGAACTCTGTTCTCGGAGTGCCTTGGCCGGATGCTGGGTTTGTATTTTGGAATATTGGAAAATAAAATCCTATATAACCACCCTTAAGGAGTTTAGACCCTAAACCCTAAACCTTAATCCCTATATACCCCTACATAATCTCTATGTAACCCTATATGATCCCCTATGAAATGGAAAAATGCTATTTAGGGCGTACAGGGTTTAGGGTTTATGGTCCGCATCTGGACGTGGAATTGAGTCACTACTTCGAACTGGTGTCATAAGCCCTTTTGTAACAGTCCTTATGGGGTTTGAACCCCTTATGAGGGCATTTAGGGGGATTCTAAGTAGGGTTGTAAGCCCGGTTTGAAGTAGTTACTCAGTCTGCATCATGGTGTGGGTGGCCAGCAGGTAACCCCAACTACGTACAGTAGCCTGAGTGATACATAGGGATGTTGGGTTTATGGTTTATAAGGCTTATATGGGAACGTGCAGGGAGTTGCGAGACTTATCAGAGGGGTGCATAGGAATGTATAGGCCCTAAACTCACAACCCTAAACAGAAATCCTAAACTACAGTGCTGGTGCCCTAAGGGTCCAATCACCCAAATCGTAGGGTTTTAGGGCCCAAATACCATTCACATGATAGTATTGGGGCCCTAAAACCCTATTATTTGAGTCCTTGGGCCCGGTAAGGGTGGATATCAGATTAAGTTAGGGGCTCCGGGCGGAAGAGCTTGGGGCTCAGGGCCAGGGGACGCTACCATGTTGACTCCTTCAGAGCGAGACCTTCACTGGGTGGTTGTTGAGAAGCTTAAGGGTTTAGGGTTTGGTGCATAGGGTATAGGTTAGGAGGACCCCCCCACTCTGTAATAGTGGCTATTATGGATAATAATCAATATATTAGGGTCCTCTTATATTCCTATTATACCACTACTACAGGGAGGGGGTCCTCCTAAGGTATAGGGGTTATATGGAGGTTAGGCTTTAAGGTGCTATGATGAAGAATTCCCTTTGGGGAACTCAAGTCAAGCTACCATTTCATAAGGAAAGCCCATCATTTAGTGTTTCGGGCTCAGCTATCATGCCGGAACTTGAGTTAAGTTACCAGACTGAAGATCCGACGGAAAATCACATCGAAGATGAAATGGAAAGTTGGCTTTCAGGTTTTTTAGAGATTTAACCCTCAAATGTGCTAGACTCCTCCAGACACGCATGAGGCCTCAACATAGGCTTCTCTGAAAAAAGGGAATGCATCCTTTAAGCGCCGTTTTCAAGGTCTGTATGCTTCTCTGGTGGAGGGTACCGTCCTTAAGACTGGTCTTCTGTGAGACCTCACTATTCCGAGAGAGTTTCAGGCGGGCGGTGGGCGGTGGGTAGGGGGATATCCTTACAGGAGAGCTATGTAAAGAGTTTAGGGTGTAGGGTCATAGAAACCCCTAAGGGTCCAAGTACCTAATAATCATATACTTTCCCAAAACCAATACTATCATTACTATTACCCAAAAACAAAATACCCAATTATTGGGTACATGGACCCTTTGGGAACCAATCCCAACACATTCATCCTATGGACATAATATGGGCTTTAAATGTGGGGTATCCACCTAGCGACTACCCACCTCGAATTGTTCTCGACCTGGGTTTAGGGTTTAGGGTTGCCGAGGCATGCGCTGACAGCTTCCAGTGGGAATCGGCAGGGTTCTCAGCAAGTTTCGGATGTTCACGAACGTGTTTAGGGTTTAGGGTCTAGGATTTACGTAGACGGTCTGAATAACCCTGATAATGGCCCATATACCCATGGCTTTAAGGTGGAAGATACTAACACTACCATTACCCGAGTCCCAAGTACTAAGACACTGGGCACGCTGAAGTCCAGTAATCCTTTCCCCTGGACAAGACGACTCCCCACTCCAACAATCATAAATGTTCCCTTCCTAAACGCCATACGCCCTAAACCCTAAACCCTTCCTAACCCCTAAACCCTTCCTAAACCCTATAAGCCCTAAACCCTAAACCCTTTCTAAACCCTATAAGCCCCAAGCTGTGGGGACTGGTATTAGGGGAGCCGAGCACAAGACTGCGGAAGCTCGCGGAGCTTCCTTGCGGTCAAGCTGTATAGGGTAGAGGGTTTAAGGGTTTGGGGTTGAGGGTTTAGGGTTTAGGTTGGGGGGATTGTAAGCGCAACTTGTGAACCAAGACACCGAACAGAAATTTCCAAACTCAGATCAGGGTTAGGGGTGTGGGTTTAGAGTTCAGGGTTTACGGTTCAAGGTTCTAGTCTCAGGGCTTAGGTCTAGCGTATAGGTTTTAGGTGTACATAGCGTGGTGCAAGACTTCCTCCATACATAGTAGGCTTCACGGTTCAGGCTTTAGGTTTTTAGGTTTTGGTTTTGAGGTTTTGGGGCGCGGCTCAGTTTTAAGTTTGAAGTTTAGGTTGTGTGCTCATTGTCTTGGTTTTGGACTTTAGGGTATAGGGCATGGATGGTGCGTTTTAGGGAGGTTTGGGAGTTTTGGATTGGGGTGTAGGCTACCTTTCATCCGTGAAAGTCTGTGAAAAAGAGACGCTCCTAACCACCCCCTCAATGACTCTAAGCTGACGCTAGATCAGCCCAATTAAGGGAGGACCAGGGAACAGTATAGGGGGCCTAAACCCTAAACTCCTTAAAGTCAGCCCAAAGCCCTAAATCCTCAACTCGCCAACCACTAAACTTCCTCAACCCTACACTCCCTAAACCCAAACCTTCCTAAACCCGCCTAAGCTCCCTAAAGCCTAAACTCCCTCAACTCTAAACCCTAAATCCCATAAACCTGAAGAGCCCGAGGCTACTGCAATCCTTCAGGAGAACCGGTTTCCTTGGGACGTAGCAAGCTATGGCTCCTCGGCTATCCATCCCCAAAGGATCCTCAGTACCTATATTACGGGATACTACGGATCCTAAGGGTTTAGGGATTTAGGGGTTCAGGGGTTAAGGGTTTAGGGGTTTAGGGGTTAAGGGTCTAGGGGTTAGGGGATTTAGGGGTTTAGGTTTTAGGGTGATACTAGCCCAATCCATATGAATAATTCCTATTACAGGCAACCTGCCTTTTCATCATATAGCTACTTCGGATCCTCTGGGACAGACTTGGGGCTATTGCAGGATGTTCTCTTCGGGCTTAAGGATACAGGGGTTTCCGGAAAATCTGCTTAGGAGTCCCTGAGTATAGTATTTTGGGTTCAAAAATCGGCCCCCTACTGATGGAAACTCCCATCTTAAGGGTGCTCTAGAGATTGGTCAGGGGCTACAGATGAAGGATTGTTCTCAAAGACTCTCAATACTTTGACTCCTCATAATCCTTGTTTATATACATGTGTCCATATAGAGTCACAAATAGAGATAGAAATTTTCATACACATATACATATACATGTGTATACATACATATATACATATACGTATACATACATATATATATATGTATGTATACATGTATGTATACATATCTATACACATATACATACATGTATATATTTGTATATCTATGGGCTCAGGGTCCACGGGGGTCAAGAACATCCATGGCGTGGGTTCCATGGCCCCGGGTTTAGGGCTTAGGGTTTAGGGTCAGGGTTTCGGGTCTTTTAGGATTTAGGGTTTAGTGTCTAGGGTCTGGGGTGTAGGGTTTAGGATTAGGCATCAGACAGGGTTTAGAGGAGTTTTCTTCATATAGATTGGACTCCTTCAGGGCCTAGGGGAGATGCATATGCCGCAAAACTAAACACATATCTGCTTTTAGAAATACGATTACATTTTATCATTAATCGGCACCCCCCCAAGGACCACACTGGCGTTATGTGGAGAAACTCCGCTTTAGTTGCACCCACAATGCAGCTATTTCCGGGGTATTGGATACATATGGCTGTGTAGCGTTTCAAGGGGCTCTGCGCTCATGGGTCCGGCCCATGAACTATGATCTTCGGTTCTAAGACCCTAAGCCCTAGACGGGCTTAGTGTTTGTGGACCGATTCTAGGGGCGTGGCTTGAAGATTGAGAGCTTATCCTCCCCTATGAACACGGAGGCCCAACAGGTGTTGTACAAAGACTGTGTGTTTAAGGGTTTAGGGTTTAGGGTTTTTTAGGGTTTAGGCTCCTTTCAAAAGGGGACTACACGTGCTTCCATGTTTGTTTTGAGCAGACGCTTCGACAGGTAGGCTTGACATCTCAGACAAGGGCTTTACTATGGATGCTCAGATGCAAAATGCTGTTTCAACCCCCTGAGCCATCCTTATAGTCCCCTTTAAGTAGATAAAAGATGGTTTTTGGTATATTAACGTAAGATCCCCATATACCCCATATTCTATCTACTTAAGGGGGACTATGTACTCCTAACCCTAAGCCCTTAACCCCAAATAGTAGTTTCCATGTTCTTTTCCATTAAGGGGGACTATAACCCCTGAACTATCCTAGGCCAGAAGCACTAAACCAGAGTGATAGTTCCTATCTCTACATGGGCTCCAAACCTCGAAGGGCTGCCCTGTTTAGGGTTTAGGGTTTAGGGTTCCCCACTCCCCCCTGATCAAAAATGTTCCTGCTAGTATGGAATGGCACCACATGCTTTGTTCGGGGTTTATTCGCAGGGTAGGGGATTCGGTACTCTCAAGTATAAAACCTAAACCCTTAACCCTCTCAAGCATTAAGTTCGGTCGGACGTATGCTTTTTAGGTACTTGGACTCTTTAAGTTTTCAGAGGCCTTGAACCCTGACTCCTCGGACCTCAAAGCCCTTCGGGTTTACGATTTAGGGTTTAGGGTTGAGGGTCTATCAATCTTTGACCCAAAGCCCTAAACCCGAAACCCTAAACCTTTCAGTGGCTGAAACATGCTTCTGCATGAATGCCTCAGATCTCTGAAGTGCAAAAAGGAACCTTGTTTTTGAACCCCGGCCTATTCACCTTGAACCCCAAGAATCTTGACCTCTGGGTTCTCACTCCTTCCCCGAGCTAGAGAAATTACAGTTGATTAAAAAATCAAAAGGGGACCCCTACTTGAAGGGCAGGGGTAGTTCTAGCCCCCGCATGGTAGTTTGAAGTTTAGGGTTTACAGTTAATTTCCTTTACAGACCTACAGAAGCCCCAAATACCCAAAGGACCGTTGGAACAACCCCCACATACCAGGTGCCACCATCAAAGCTGCTGGCAAGGCGGAGAAATGGCAGCTCGCAGTGGAGCTGGGTGATGCAGGCTATTTAGGGCCCTGGCCCTAAGCGTCCAGTACCCTAAGGGTCCAAGGACTCAAATCATAGGGGTTTAGGGCCCAAATATTATACTGTTAATAGTATGTGGGCCCTAACACCCTATTATTTGGGTCCTTGGACCCTTAGGGTTGTATAATAATCAGGTACTTTTGCCTTTTTACTGGTAATAGAGAGTAGGCTTTACACAAGTATATGATGATATTTTACTTTGGACCATGAGGGTGGGGGTGCAAGTATCCAATGATTGAAAGAATCCTCTGGGAATGGACCCTTGGCCCTGAACTTGCTGATACGATTCTCCTGAACCTTGGAAGTGTGAGCCCCCTACACCTTCTCCTGCTCCAAATGTTTGGGCTTCAGGGTTTGGGATTTAGAGTTTAGGGTTACGACCAAAGCTCGGGGCTGCAACCAGTAGACCCGCATGAGCCCCAGCCACCAAGCTAGCAGGTTCTGATGCCGTCACACGAACCGACATCGCGACTTCAGACTGCAATGAAGAGGGTTCTGGGCTTAGGGGAGGTTTTTAGGATACATTGTTGTACAGCTATACGGGAATGCGAGAGTTGTAGGACCCTTGAAGAAGCCTACTCTCCTGTGATCCTTCTACATGTGTATCAAAACATGCCCTAAGGGTCCAAGGACCCAATTATTCATGGTACTTGGGCCCTAAAACTCCATTATTTGGGTCGTTGGACCCTTAGGGATGCTCATGCAGCTTCTATCATCTAGGCTCTACGATGCTGCCCCGAAACATCAAAGGCCTGCCTGAACCCCAACAGTATGTAAAATCATTCCCTTTTGGGCTAGTTTTGGTGTGTTTTTTTCTTGTTATACCTACTTTTGGGGCCCAGGTGGACCTGTCAACCATTAAATCAAAACCGTCTATCTCGATATAAGACGGCCTGAAATACATCCCTAAGGCTCCTTGGACCCATAGGGCATAGCATTCCCAGAAGGGACCACATTCTTGGCAACTTTTCATTTTGGGATTGCGCCCGGGATTGCGCCGTCCTACGGGTCCAACAATCCCTAGCCACTAATCAACCAATTTGCGAGCAAATGCACGACGCTCCCCAAACTCTAAGTGCCGAATTCTTGGGGATCTGAGACTCAAGTACTGACAAGGATTCTTGTAAAGTAAGATACTGAGTAGTTGGACCGCTAAGATGCATTTGCTGGCGTGTTACGGTATAGCATTTATTTGCTTAACCCGAAGGGTCCAACGAGGCAAGTATTAGGGCTTTTTAGGGCCCAAATACCATTGATGGGCCCTGAAGCCCTATTTTAGGGGCTGTGAGTCAAAAACATGGGGTTTGTAGCAGGCCTCGGCGGCCATTCCGCGACATAGGTTTGTAACAGAATCTCCTGGCTTGCGACAAGCACCTTTGCAACAAGGTTCTTTTGTAGGGCATACCTGCACCAATCATTTGCGACAAAGGTATGTAACAACAGGCCGCGACAAAGGGGTATGTAACAGGGCAGGGGGGGGGGCGACAAAACGGTGTTTTGATTCTTAGACTAATTTGCTTAAGCCAATGCCCTAATTAAGAGCCTGCAGGTTCTTCAACACGCTCCTCAGTGCGTTTGAGCGCAGCAGCCTATGGTCCTTCGGCTACAGTACCCTGAGGTTCCAATTTGCAAAATCATTCCCCTTAAGAGAATTGACGGTGAATACCTATATACATATGGTAGTTTCCCAGAATAAGGGGACCCCAATATAGACCCCAAAATACTATAATCCTTATTCTTGGGGGCCCCTAAAACGGTACCCCTAATTTTGGGAAACTCCCATATATAACATTTGGTTATTTAGGTAGCGATAGGGTTCAGGGCTGGAGCACCCAGTGATCGTGACTAAGCAACTGGATCATGGCAATTGTTGTACCGGGCTCGGTCAAGCATATCCACTTAGCATACCGGGGCACGTAGGGATAACTTTACTTCAGCAACGAGCTACTTGTGCTGTTATGACTCTTGTGGGTTGGGTTGAAGTAATTACATGAGTGTGAATATGTTGTAGTATCAACCCCAAACCCTAATTGTAACAAGATCACATCCTAAACCGTTTGAACCCTGAGCCTTATGCAATCCCTAACCCTAAGGGTCCAAG
>CAJNIZ010045006.1:18272-45591 GCA_905231905.1 Symbiodinium pilosum
CTAAACCCTAAGCCCAAAACCCCATATACCCTCTTATACCCCTACATATCCCCTTTAAAGGGACCTAATTATTGGGTACATGGGCCCTCTGGGTAAGTGGGTCACAGAAGCGCCGTTTCATCCCTGCACGCCTTGTTCGAGAAACTTTGCGTCCAGCGAATGGGAGGTCAAGGTTTGTTGGCTGCGTAGGCCCCTGGAATGTTTTAAAATTTTCACTACTGGCTTCAGTGGACCCTATATACTAATATTTTTCAAATGGTTTTAGGGGCCAACCCAGTTGGGGGTGTCTGGATTAGAGTTTCTGGTTTTGGTTCACGGCTTCCGGATCATGGCTTGTGTTAGTGTAAAGTTTCCCTAGGGGTCTAAGGACTCGAATAATGAGGGCGTTAGGACCCAACCACCATTCAGGGTATAGTCTTTGGGCAGTAAAACCCCATTACTTGAGTCCTTGGACCCTTAACCCTAGATAATTATCCCTACATATCCCTATAGATCCGCTATAACCCCTTTTAAAGGCACCCCATTCTTTGAGTCCTTAACCCTTAGGGTTTGATTTTGCACTGCAAGCCTTGTGGATCTGTGTTGAGGCACCGGGCATGCGGATCAACGTTTTCAGGGGCTCTACTTGGAGGGTCAGGGGGACTAGTGACTAGTAAGTAGGTTAATGGAAAAGGATATGGAAGTTACTCTAGTATTAAGGGTTTAGGGTTTAGGGTCAGGGGTGCGTAGTAAGTAGGTTAACAGGGACAAGCGGGGGGTTATTATGAGGCTGGGAGGGGTTATAGATGTACTTACTAAATCCCTTTGAACCTCCAAGTGGCACCGCCAAGTTGAAACCACTAACTTGTCAGAACGGCGCACATATAAGCTTCAAGAGAAATATCCTCACGGTTCAGGGTTGAGGACGTCTTAAATCTTAAGATTGGAACCCGAAACCTACTGGTGTTGATGTTTCAAGTTCCTGAATGACGTTGGGATGTTTGGCCCTGAGCCCTGAACCCCTTCTGAATTGTTGGAGAAAACCTCATCATGCCCCGACGCTAAAAACTGATAATACGACTCCTGAATAGCGAGCTATCCTGGCAAGATAAGCTTCAGCAGAATAGCAGGTCCCTTGGGTAACTCTTGTGGGGGATCGCACCCGTCATGGCCGAGGCTAATGTCGCTTCAGCTCTTCCTCTCCATGGGCAGCCGCGTGAACCAGGCATCGAGAAATTTAGTCCCCCCCACCCCCCGTAGAGAAGCAGAACTAGAGAGAAAGAGAGAGACACATATATATATATATATATGTATATATACATATATATGTGCCCCCACCCCGCAAGTATTAATCATTTCTATTGTGGTTTCTTCTTACATTTTTGGAA
Organism: Symbiodinium pilosum; assembly: GCA_905231905.1. NCBI lineage: Eukaryota > Dinophyceae > Suessiales > Symbiodiniaceae > Symbiodinium > Symbiodinium pilosum. The sequence continues at coordinate 19,640 of CAJNIZ010045006.1, forward strand.
TATTTAATATCAGGGGTGGGTTAACATTAGTTAGGGGGAGGGGGCTGTTGTTGATGGAAAGTCTGACCCTATAGAAGCCCGTCTACCTTTTAAACAGGCTCCTGGTTTGTGTGCGCTTTCAGTTTGTATACGGACGGTCTTGGCCGCAGTAATGTGTTATTTAGCGCGCTGAGCTGCATAGGTTGAAGGGTTTGAATGGTTATAGAAGCCGAGGGATCCATGCACTCCATATTTGAATGCATGAACTATAGTCTAAACTCCTTAAAGCTGGTTTCATAGGGGACTTTGCCAGGGGAGTTTGAATTTAAATGGGGTACTAGGAGTTTTTACTACAGCCTATAGTCCACCTTAAGTAGATAGAATATTATGGCTTTGGGTATATTCTAAGAAGACCCTCATATACCCCATATTCTATGTACTTACGGGGGACTATGTATTCCTAACCCTAAACCCTAAACTCCTAACCCTAGACCCTAAGCCCTAAATAGTAGTTTCCATTTTCTTTTCCATTATCCTAAAGTAACCCCAATATTCTATCTACTTCAGGGGGGCTATACATGAACTGAAACTGCAAGTCGCTAAACGATCGGTTTTTGGGATGCATAGGTCACGAGGTATGTAGAACTGTACAAGCATCAAGCAGGCAAAGCCCTAAACCTAGGGTTCAGGGTGTTTAGGGTTTAGGGTCGTAACGTCCTTACTGGGGAGGAAGGCAGGAAGTTTAGGGCTCAGGCTTATAGATTCCCTAAAAATCGTTTCAAGTATTCTCTTCTCTGTTCTCCTGAGGGCCGGCTGACATTACGATTTTCTACCACGGCTTCAGGGAACTTAGGCTGGATCAATGTTAGGGATCCTTTGTACTTTTGGGGTTGTACGAGATTCCTGATTTTTATGTAAATAAAGAACATCCTTTTCTCTTGCTAGGGTAATGTGGGTTAAGTAGAGGAGAGAGGTAATTCTCGGGACTACCTCACTTCCGTAACCCCCTTACCAGCCTGTAACAGTCACCAGTATCCATCCCTACTTCGGGTGTAGGGTTTAGGGTTTCGGGTTTAGGGTTTAGGGTTTCGGGTTTTTGCCGTTGATTTTCTATTTTTGGGGTTTGCAGGTAATTTGACTGTCATGCCAGGGCTAGCCCCAAAGGCGTGGTTGCCAAGCGGGTAGCTGGAGATTTAAAGTTTCCTAAACCCCTTAAACCTGAAACCCTAATCATTAAGCCCAAAACCCTCAGCCCAGAAATCATGGCCGTCAACCTTTAATTGTAGAAGAGCGGGTGTGCAGGCTACTCGCGCGGAGATGTGGCAGGTCTGAACCCATAACCCTAAACCCCAAGCCCTGAACCTTAAGCCCAACACCCTAAACTCTAAGCCCCAAACCCCAAGCCTAAACCCCGATAGGGTCTATAGCACAGGCATTGAGGTAAGACACTGCAGGTTGCCGACGCGGTGGGTGGGCACAGAAATGTTTTCGACTGGTGTGAGGGTATATGGGGAGAGGTACCTGTTTGGGGGTCCCTATAGTAAGGATTATCATATTGTGGGGCCTACATTCAACTACCATATAGGGAGCTGAGTACGAATCAGTAGCCCTTCATGAGGGAAGCGAACCCGCCACCCAAGGTTTAGGGTTTAGGTTTCAGAGCTTACCTAAACCCTACCCTAAACCCTAAACCCTAAACCCCAAGGCTTAGGGTTTAGGTTTCGACGTTTAGGGTTCACAGCTTAGGGTCTGGGACAGGAGCGGTGCATGACTGAGGCAATCGTACCGTGGGATTAAGAGTCAAGGTATGGCCCAGGGTTCCTTGAAAGGGGTTATAGGGGATCTAGAAGGATATGCAGGGATATATATATATATATGTATACATATGTATATATATATATACATGTATGTAGATGGCTAAGGATCCAAGAGCTCAAATAATGGGGCTTTAGGGACCAAATACTAAAATCTAACTTGTCTTCCGGACCTGAACCCCCAATTCTTGGATCCTTGCACTCTTTGAGTGCAGGATGAACTGTACCGTCCAACGTTTCACGGAACTACACTCCCCCAAACTAACATGGAAACCCATATAGCCCCCTTTTAGAAGGACTGTAGTCTTTATAGGGGCCTTCTTGGGTTTCCATGTTAGTTTCCGGGAGGGTACCCCCAGCCGCTGAGAGGTTAGCTGCACCACGGCGTTTGCCTCAATGCCGCTCGGACACGCACATGCTGAAAGGCAGTACGGTGAACCTTCGAAAACATGTGGGGATGTTGGTTGTACCTGGTGGCGGAGGGAAGATAACTAATTGGATTGGCCATCGGGCCCAACGACTGCTTTGAACATCCTTGTTCGTAAGTTGCATGTTTGGTTGGAATGCTGAAAACCCTAAGGGTCCAAGTACCCAGTGATCATATACTTCCCCAAAACCTGTACTAAAATTACTATTACCCAAAGCCCAAGTACCTAATTATTGGGTACATGGACCCTCTGGGAAAGGCTCTTCACGAAAGGTCTAAAGATGCTTCAAATGAGGATTTCCCAAAATCAGGGGTACCTACTATAATGGAGAATCAAATGGAAAAGAACATGGAAAATGAAATGGAAACTGGGATTATATAGGGGATCGTATAGGGTTTAGGGTTTCCCAAAATCAGGGGTACCATTTTGGGGGTCCCTATAATAAGGACTATAGTATTTTGGGGTCTACATTGGGGTCCCCTTCTTTTGGGAAACTACCAACTGTTCCAGTGAATAGCAGGCAGGATTGCATATTCCCCATTGCCCATGCAGCCGCTGCAACACTGGACGTGTGTACTTCTACCTTTGACCTCTAACTTGCAATTGGGTCGTCGGCTCGTGTCGCCTCGTGGTGTTCTGGAATAAGGCACGTGCAGACATTAGTACGGAGCACAGGTGACATAGTGCATGTATAGATGTGTATGTTAAGGTGATAGGTGTACTTTACTATACCATGGTTAGTGGGCGGGCTCGCCGCCTTGTGTGCGGGCAGGATAGTGCTTCAGACCGCAACTACCATTAATGTTATAATAGTTAGGCTCTAAAGCCCTGTTATTTCGGTCCTTGGACCCTTAGGGCCTTACACTCCTAAACCCTAAACTCTTAAACCCTAAACCCTAAACTCTACCCTACTAAACCCTAAAGCAAGACCCCAGGTTGAAGGCGGGTTGCTGGGGTCAAGCCATCTGCTTTCTGCAGAACTTGCCGGAGGCTGACTGAGTAAGGCTTAGGAAGGTTTCAGTTCCTAAGCCCTTCAACCCTTAAACCCTAAACCCCAGACCCCTAAACCCTAAACCCTAATTTTTTTAGGGTTCAGGTGGCTTGGGCTTCGGGGTTCACGGCTACGGGTATGTGAGAATCAAAGAAAATGGGACATGCAGCGGAAATTGGAGTTATGGTGTGCCCATGGGCTCCAGTTCCCTAAACAATGGGAACTGGGTTCTATCTATCCTTTAGTTACCCTAAGGCTCAAAATAGCCCAAAGGCCTGGTATGGTATGGTCTTTGGGCCCAAAAGCCTTAAATTATGAGTCCTTGGAGCCTTAGGGTTACATAGCCCAGTAGCCTACTATTTAGAAAACAAGGAGCTTTTGGGGTTGTTTGCAGAGCGTCCAGTGTAAACTCTGAATGATTACCGATGCCGTTCCCTTACAACTCTTCTATATACATGTTCGTAAGTATAGTATACGATTGTCGGAAGCCCCAAAACCCCATTGAGCCTATTCTAATTATTTCGGTCCCGCAAGGGACCCAAATAACAGGGTTTTAGGGCCAAAATACAATTAATAGTATATTATTTGGGCCCTGAGACCCTGTTATTTGGGTCCTTGGACCCTTAGGGTTAGTTACATTATTATTTCGCCGGCGTTGCTCCTGAAGACGCGCTGAATTTCTGAAGCAAAGACGGTTCGCGACACCGTAAGCCTTTGCATCAGCGAGAACGTAGAAGCCGGAATAACTAGTTTTATCATCCCCCATCTTTACATGTACACCTTCAACCCCAAACCTATGTATAACTGTATATCTTTATACACTTAATTACATATATATATATACATACATTAATATTTGTTTATAATGTATCTATATATATATACATATAATACCTTGTCTAGCTGCAATAGTTGGTGTCCCGGGATACAGCTCCGAAGCGCGGGTGTTCAGCCGCTCCTTTAGGGTCCAGGTTTTGAGGCTTCTCGTGATGTGAGCCTCGAGTCTAACGTCCTAGTATCCCTTTACCCTAAGGGTCCTTGTACCCAATATTTACGTACTTGGGATTTGGGTAATAATAGTTGTAGTACGGGTTTGGGGTAAGTATATGATTATTGGGTACTTGGACCCTTAGGGTCAATAACCCCTATAATAATCCCCTATATAACCCCTTTGAGGAGTTTAGACAAAAGCTCATGTGGCGCTAAGGGCGCAAAAAGTACGGACTCTCGAGGTGGATCTCATCCTAAGGGTGCAAGGACCCAAATAATAGGGTCCTTTGAAGGGGTTATCGGGGGATATATGGGGATTTATGGGGACTATATAAGGGTCCAAGAACCCAAATGTTTGGATCTTAGGGCCCAAATACCATTAATATTATCGTATTTGGGCCCTAGCCCGATTATTCGAGTCCTTGGACCCTTAGGCCAGGATTCAGTTTTATGAGATCAGGACTTAGGGCACACCCGAAACCCTATACCCTTGACTTTAAGGCCTGCGAGCTGACTCTTTTCGCACACGCAGGTTTAGGGTTTAGGGTTTCTGTAGCAGCTACCAGCATGCAGAACATTCGGGAGGTTGGAGAGGAATACGTTTATTGGAAGTTTCCTGAAGGTGTTGTCAAATTTCCGTTATCTATAATCCCCAACAACTAGCCGAAGTTACGATTTCTACCAAGACTCCTGAAGCTAAGCCCCAGGCTTCAGAATGGATACCTAGAGCTCCGCACCCGGACCTCGTTGGATGGATTCGGTGTGACATTTTCGAATGCCCAACAATTCCTAAGTACCGATACAACCAGCATGAAGTAGGGTTCCTATAGTACGGGGCTTAGGGATTAGGTTTTAGGGGTCAGGGTTTAGGGCTTTAGGGTGTAGTATCGTCTATGTACCCTACACCCTAAACCCTATATAGGGACTCAGGATCTAGGACTAGGATCCTTTGGAAGTATGCCCATAAACCACCCTAAACCCTAAACCCCTAAACCCTAAGGCACTGTTTCTGATCCTTTGGGTAGCAAGTGCTCAGTCTCCTGCAAACTCGCAGGGAACCCCAGGTAGCCTTCAGGATTGCTTTAAAGAGGTTTAGGGTTTAGGATTTATGGTTTAGGGTTTAGGGTTTAGGGTTTAGGATTTAGGGTTTAGGGTTTACCCTGAGGCTCAAAATAGCCCAAAAGCCTTCTATAGTAGGGTCTTTGGGCCCAAAAGCCTTATATCATGAGTCCTTAGAGCCTTAGGGTTAGAGTTTAGGGTGCAGGGTTTAGGAGTCAGGATTTAGGGCTTAGGGCTCAGGCGTTTTCATTCGGCCCCTTTGGCCATGGCATGCCTAAACCATAAGATCTACCTGCAGCCCCAAGCAATTACCTGCAGTTTTACATTGCCTGGACCTCTTGTGAAGAGCAACAGTGTCCAGTGCCCAGCGACGACATCCTTCTTGTTGAGTTCAGCTGGCAGTTTCGCAAGATTGGAGGCTCGTAGAGACCCCAGGGGATATGTAGCGATTGTAAGGAGATCATGGTGGTCCCCACTAAGGTGTTGAGAATGGAATAGATGTGGGAAAATGCGAAGAGCCTGCACCATCTAAAGTACATCAATGACAGAAGCTTGCTTGATTGGGTTCATACGAGATATGAGCTATAGTCTAAAGTGCTAGTATCCCCCGTCGTAACCTCTGTTATACTCCCCTATATAATACCCCATATTACCTTTTTTAAGGAGTTTGGACTACAGCTCATACAGGGTGGTGCAAGATGTCCTCCATCCACACCATGACCCCTTGGAAGATCAAAGGAGTAAAGCTGACGAAATTCATGGGTTTACTAGCCACTTGACCTTAAACCCTACCTGAACTCCAATACTATGTAAGAAATGCGTTTTTGCTAGTTTTAGGTGTTGTGGCAGTGTTGTGGGCTATGATTTTACCTACTTTTAGGGGTCAAGGGAGACCCTAAACCCAAGATGTCCTTGGTCCATATGAGCCTCTTCATGCGAGATGGGTGCAGCTGGTGACCTGCAGGGCGACTTTCTGGTCTCTCCGTGCTTCCGGCCGCTCTTCTCGGACTGCTCCGATTTTGCGGAGGAGGACATCTACCCCATACCGCCAGAGGAGTTCGAAGAAACTTACATACGTGTGCCGGATCCTGTCATGGAAGGCTTGCATCGTGACGCTGAAGAGGATCATGAGGCGGAGCCGCCTGTCCTGGCAAAGTCGCAGCTGGGCCGGGAAAGATTCAGCATGAAAGTCTCGAGCCTGATGAAGACTACCACTACCGTGTTTCTAAGTGTATTGGCCAGCGCTGCTGTCTTTTGAAAGCTGCTTCGTTTTGCGGGAGCAGCTTTGTGTTCAAACCCTAATGTGTGTCATCTAGAAGACTCCCGAAGGGGCCATAAAGGGCCCCAATATAGAGTTCTTGGACTCTTAGATTAGGAAGCCGAACTCCACACCCCAAGATGTCCTTAAACCCCAATCCCTGAATCCTAAACCATAAAAAGCTAAACCCTGAACCCCGAATCCCAACAGCGTGTGAGGCGGCTCTTTCTGCAGAAGCGGTGGAAGGCTCCGGGACAGGGTTCAGGATTTGGCGTTTAAGGTGTAGGGTTGAGGTGTAGGGCTTTTGGCTTTAGGGTCTAGGATGTATAGGGGTTAAGGTTCTAGGTTTTCTGGGTCTAGGGTTCCCCTATTTTTTTCTCCAAGTTATTGATTCTGTATCCTATAGAACCAGTCGAAGTTGTAATTCGTACCATGCTTTCAGAGAACTTAGAGGCAAATATGTCTTGTTTAGTTTTGTTTGGTTTAGGGTTTAGGTTTTAGTTCTTTCGAAGTTCATGCGACTTAGAACGTACTCGTAGCTGGGCTCTAACCCTACGTATAGCACCCATAGTTTGATTTGAAGGGACTACGCCGTCATACTTGGTGCCACAAGCCCTCAACCCTAAACGAGAAGCCCTAGACCTTACACTTAATTACTAAGACACATGAACACTCAAGTAGGGGGCAGCGGCAACGGGTTGAGGGCAGTTCTTCAAGCCTTAAATTGAACGGCTGCATATGTAGAAACTGGGCAACAATCACCCTAAATCCCAAACCCTAATCAATTAAACCCTAAATCTTAACCCTAAATCCTAAACTTTCGTAATGTAGGTAACTGGACATTACTAGAGATGGGAATGTATGTTTTTTCTTTAGTGGATGAAAAACTACAGGGTCTAGGGTTTAGGTGCCCGCCCCAGTTGCATACCTATAACTCCCATAATTCTCAGGTATGGCAGGTGAAGTGTAATTGTACTTATCCTCCTGATAAGTTGCTTATGACCCAAGTTATAACCTCAGATTGCTTGTACCTGTCCTAGGGGCCATTAGCTGAGGGTGAGAGATTTATGCTTTTGGGTTGCTGTTAAGAAGCTTAAGTTAAAATGGGGTAAATATGGTTTCGTCTTTCGGGTGCAGGGTTAAGGGTTTAGGGTCCAGGTACCCCAAAAATGGTGCCTTGGGTACCGTACCGGATACGATTCAGATTATAGGACTTGGGGCCTAGAATCCCCAAATGCTTGAGTTCCTGGACCTTTGGGCCTAAGGTCTACTTCCAAAATACCCCACAGTAGCAGCCTTCAATTCTGAAGTGAAGGTTTAGGGATTCAGGTTTAGGCTTTAGTAGGGCACAGAGGAGCTTCGGGTTTATGGGTTTAGGGTATAGGGGTTTAGGGTTTAGGGTTTAGGGTAGTATTTGAGGGAACAGGCTTCGAGAATTACAATCAGAGGGAATCTCGAGGCAGACTTAAGAACGTATATCACTGTTTCCGTTTGCAATACGGGTCATATCCGATTGTAGTGTTAATGTACCGCTGAGTTGGCCTTCGGGATACTTTTGCCCTCATTGGTTTCATACCCTAAGGGTCCAAGGACCCAAATAATAGGGTTTTAGGGCCCAAATACCTTTATCATTATAGTATTTGGGCCCTAAAACCCTATTATTTGGGTCCTTGGACCCTTAGGGTTAGTGATTTGAGCTTTCAATGCCAAGATTCGCTTCTGCGGCGCTGAAGATGCAGGCCTTAATCTGCTCCTACCAGTTGCATAGGGGTTTCTCAACAAAAACAGGCTACTTCGCCAGCCAGGCTCCAATAGTTAGGTACTTGGGCTTCGTGCAATACGGACCTGTAGAAACTAGATGCTTTGGGGAAGTATGTGAACTGAATATCCCTAAACCTTAAACCCTAGACAGTGTGGCAGGCCCTTACGCATTTCGGGCTCTTCCAAAGCACGGTTCCCTTACCAAGGGTGCAAGTACCTAATAGTCAATTACTTACCTAAAACCTGTACTGGAATTACTATTTCCTCAAAACCCAAGTACCTAACTATTGGGTACTTGGACCCTCTGACCTATAGCTCCCACGAAAACTGGGATCCGTACTGATTTGGGGTTCAAAGTGGAGGGGTTTCTCAGAGACCTTGTGCAAACCAGGGCCGCCGTGGTGCTCAGTCTTGAGGGAATGCAATTAATAAACCCCCTCCTCCTAATGGGGATTACAATAGGGATCCTAATGTTAAGGCCCTTAAAGGGAGGGGGATTTATTAAATCAGGTGTAGTTGATACTATATGGATCCATTCACTCATTCCCATAGTCATCCAGGGTTTAGGGTTTAGGGTTTAGGTCCAGTCAATCATACCCTACTTAGCACCAGTCAGCCCGAAACCTTACAACCCTCGAACTCTGAACCCTAAATCCAAACCCCCTAAACCTGGCAAGAGGATTGAAGTAATCCCAAAACAGGACCCTAGCTGTAGTCTAAACTCCCAGTATCCCCCTTGATAGCCCCTATAATAACCCCATACTTATCATCCATTATATATATATAACCCCCCCTTTAAGGAGTGCAGACAATAGCTCAGTATGGGGCCCTCGCTATGGGGTTGGGGTTGCCAAAACCCTCTTGTTATAGTCCTTCTATCTCTACATCATCCCCATATAGCATTCCTATATAACCCCTGTATAATCGTTATGCGTGGGTGGCATTGGGGTTACCAGTGCCCTCTCAGACCTCAAACCCTAAACCCTAAGACCTAAAACCATTCATTAACCCCCTCAACTGTGTCAACCCGAAACACTTCTCGGATTACTTGATCTTCCTTAGGAATTGAAAGGAATTTGGCTTAAGGGTTGTCGGATGTAAGGTGACGAACAGTTAAGCGCTTGCCCCTAAACCCTAAATCCTAAGCCCTAAACCCTATTGCGGCTTAGGGCTTAGCACTCGGAGTTCAGGGTTTAGGGCTTAACTGTCAAGGATACGGGGGCAGGGCGCGAAAAAAGGAGCTTGGTTGCACAAACCCCTGTCGTCGGGTTTAGAGTTTACTTAAGGTTTAGGGTTTTGAGGTTTAGGGTTTCGGGTAGGTTACCCCAGCAACCAAGGTACCTGAAGTAGGCTCCTAAGCTGCGCCAACATGCCTTTGTATAGAGCGTGGGCAATAATAACCCGCTACATAGAGTAGGTACCTGGGCTTCTACGGGATGGTAGGATTTTAGCTTAAGGTGCCCCAAGTGGGACACCAAATATCTACAATTGCGACTAGTCCTGAGGAAGCCTAATGTCCACCCACCACAAACCCAGAATCAAAAGCCCTGCTTTGTATGAATCTTCTTAGGTGCTGATTATAGGGATTGGGGATACCTGCAGCCCGCATTACTGCGTAAGTCCGCAAGTCTCGATGCCCTGATAGGGTTTAGGGTTTACAGTGTGGTGCCCCGTAGTTACATAACTATACTTATGAAACACACAACTACAATTGTTATCCCTCTTATAAGTTACTTAAAGCCCAAGTTATAACTTAGGGGCCAGGCAGTGTGCACAAAAAGCAACAAACATTTGAAGCCGTAGCCATACCAGTGTGGGGTTTAGGGTTTGGGATGCCTTCTAGGTACTATAGATTAACAGTCACAAGGGATTGATACTTCAAAATTCTGGCTCTAAACCCCAAGCTGCAGACCCTGTACCCTCAACCTAAGTGGTCCGTCTTCTACCTTACATCCTTAGCTGCCCGAGATGCACTAAGACACACCTGGTTCGGTTCCAACTCAACCTGGTCCAAAAGATTGGCATCTAGTCTAGGGTCTGGGGATAAGGGGTTTAGGGTGAAGGGTTTTGCTCTCCGGACTCTCTTGAGCTTTTTGGAGAAGTGTTCCGCTGTGGAGGCTTAGGCTGGGAAGCTCGCTATGAAGGTCCGAGAGCGCTGGGCTGTTACGAAAGGATCTGGGCTTGTTTTCCCGGTCAAGGGTTCAAGGCTTGAGGGCTATTGGTTTAGGGCGCAGGGCTTGGTCCTGAGATCCTAAACCCTACACATTTCATCAGTAGTGCCCGGGTCGAGGGATTGATTCGGCATGGTGCTGCCTGGAAGAGATTCTGCTCTTTGTCACGGGGCCTAGGTTAAGGTTTGGGGTTGAGGGTTTCCTTTGTGGGGGAGTTAAAGTGTAGGTTGTAGGCATGCCCTACAAGATAGCGGCCCAATATGTTGGGAGATGCATTTTGACGGTTTAGTCCTGGTTTAGGGTCTAGGGAGTAGGTGGGTGTCTTGCCAATGCGAATTTTTGTTCGCCGAGGCGATCCAGCCTCCCCCCCTCCCATGCTGGGTGGCCTAGTCCAGCCTGACCATCCCGCGTGAAATTCTAGCTTCGCCCCAGGTTTGAAGCTGTCGCAGTACAGGCAGCAAGCATTTTTTGTCCAAAACCTCGTTTCAATCTCCCCCCCCTCCCCTCCCCTCTCTTCCCCCCCCTCCCCCTTGGGGCTGATGGACTAAGCCCAGCCAACATGCTGCAAAAGGCATGCAACAGTCTGAAGTCAGGCTTGCCTCCGTTACTCCCTCGACCCTAAACCCCACGTGTCAAGTACATGCCATGACCTATCCATGTGCTCCGCGCCCCGCCAGCCGAGGCGGGCGCGCGATAGCATTTATATTATTTGCATGAACGTCGACGCCTGCACGACCGTCTTGGCTTGCGTCTGAAATCCAAACGTTGCGCTGTCCCTATTCGACTAGTCGGTGGACCCATTCGGGCGCCAAAATGCTACTTTGGCATCGGGATTGAAAAGGGACACCCTAAAAAAATGGTAGCCGCTGACACACGACCTAAGAGTACAAGAGAGCGCATGCGGACCCCCAAGGGATGTATAAGAATTATGAGAAGCTTATGGGGGACCTTCGTTGGGATTGTACAGCGCTAGTTTTGACAAATAATCATTTCAGGACGCGATGTACCCAAAGCAAGGAGAGGAACCGGGTTCAAAGCACAACTACACCCCAAACTCCTAGACCCTATATCTCTCCCTGTAACCTCCTTGAAAGGCCCCTAGTGTCAGTCTGTCCTTGCCTCAGGCATGGCATCCAGCAGCTGGATCGCAAACTGCCACTTGCTTGCCTGGGCTTTCAGCCGCTGATGCTCCGCAGGGAAGGGACTTTCCCTAAACCCCAAACTCTAAACCCTAAAGCGCGGAAGCTACTACAAAAAAGTAGGGTTTGGTGCTTCGGGCTTCGGTCTGCCAAGGGTCTGATTAACAGGGAATTATCGTACAGGTTTTGGGTAAGTATATGAATATTTGGTACATGGACCCTTAGGGTTATGGGAACTGCTGTTTTCGGTAGGTTATATAGGTACTATTCGCAACATGGATCCTTTGATTCAGTGCGAACTTACTCTAAGCCCTAAGCCCCAAACCATAGGCACGCCCTCGCTCCTCCAAGTAAGGCATCCGGGTTGCTGGCAGGTCTTTCTGATGAATGATTGATGCTCCAGGCACTGACTGCCCCAAGAGCTCCACGCTTGAAAAGGGGGCGTGTAAGATTGACCGTATTTAGAGGGTCAGGGGGCCTTAGGAGGTAGGGTGGCTTTGGGCTTGAGGGTTTAGGATTTAGGGTTGAGGGTTAGGGGGCTCAGAAAGTAGAGTAAGATTACAAGGAACTCGGTTATCGCATGGCTTATAGGGGTTAGTAACCCAGCGACTCTATCCCCCTGACCTAAACCCTAACCTTTGAACCCTAAACCCTAAACCCAAGTGGAGGTCCATGCAACTCATCGACTAGGTGGCACCGGGGTCATCATGTTCATTTCCGGAGCATTGCCCCATGTCATCTTAACCTCTGCAAATGCCGTCGAGAGGCCACTCCACACGCCGTGATGGCCTGAGCATTTGGCAGCAGGGGGGGCGAGTGGGGTACAGACAGGGTGAGAAAGAGAGAAACACACATATGTGTATATATATATGTATATATACATACATATATATATATACATATGTATATATATACATATATAGATATACATATGTAGATATACATATGTATATATATATATACACATTCTGGTATGAAGGGGCTGTAAACAAGTAGTCGTCCAATATGAGTCGCGGGAAGCCGTTAGGGTAGGGCGCCGCCTTATAGTCCAAAATACAAACTAGGTGCATGCGCACCGCTACCTTTTGCAAGATTGCCGGTGGCATGGATGCTAGCCCCGAGCCAGTACTATGCTAGGCATGGTGTGCATTCACTATACAGCTTACTTCTTGAAGTCTCTACTTGGCCGGAAAAGGACAACTACGTACTCAAAGAAGTCAAACCCTAAACCGTAATCACCTAAATCGTGGTAGGCTCACAGTCCTTTCAACATGAACCGTGACAGCCGTAATGGCAGTGTTCACTAGACATACGGGGCAAAGCAATATCTCTGTTGCTGATGCCTTGCGCACTGCCTGCCACAAGAAAAATGAATATGAATTATTTGCCATCCCCTAGGGATGCATATAGGCCCAACCTACGTACTATTTACAGACTTTAGCGCTGAACGGAGGTATTATTTGTATACTTGGATCCCTAGAAGCCGGGCCACTATTCTATAATCCCCGTTTCCATTTCATGTTCTTTTTTTTTTCCGTTTGATTCTCTGCTATTGGAGGATGCCTGGGGAACACTGGACCCCAAACATATGAAAACACATGGCCTTCATGGCCCTATTTGTAACCTAACTTAGGGGACTCATGACGTTATGTGTGGCTACCCCTTAACGAACAATTAGTCATGACATGAGTCGTGCTTGTCTCATGAGGATGCTTACATCACTGCGCTGATTGCTACGAGGAATCCCCTGACCCTTGGGCCTGAACCCTAAACCCTAAACCCCAAAGTCCCTAAACCATGTACTGCTTGAAGTCATCAGGTTTCACGGCTCTTCAAAGGTTTGGTGTGCACTTATTGCTTGAGCCCTAAGGGTCCAAGTACCCAAGAATCATATACTTACCCAAAACCTCCACTATAATCCCTATTACCCAAATCCCAAGTACCTAATTATTGGGTACATGGACCCTCAACCCTAAACCCAAAACCCCATATACCCTTATATACCCCTATATATCCCCTTTAAAGGGGACCTAATTATTGGGTACATGGACCCTCAGGGGAGGTTCAGAATGCAAAGCTTGCACAGCCCGAAACACAAAGCCACTCCCTAAGGGTCCAAGGACCCAAATAATAGGGTTTTAGGGCCCAAATACTATACTATTAATGGTATTCGGGCCCTAAAACCCTCTTATTTGGGTCCTTGGACCCTTAGGGACCCCCAAGTTAGGACCCCGTTGCGCACGCCCTATAATGTCGGTCCCTCTTGTGTGCATCTATGGCAAGCTTAATCAGGTGTTTTCAGGGTATCCGTTTGTTTCGCCAAAACTCGGGTGTCAAATTGGGAATTATAAAATTGAGGCATAAGCATGAATTTGTTTTGATTTAACAGAGGAATAATTTAAGGTTCCGAAGGCTCAAAACCTTTTACTAAACGACCAAGGCTCCTACTGGAGTCACCAGATTAACCCAGCCCCCCCCCATTGTTCTGGGGTACCCCTTACCCTAAGGGTCCAAGTACCCAATAATCATATACCTACCCAAACCCAAATCCCAAGTAACTAATTATTGGGTACATGGACCCTCTGGGTTACACAACGACAACCCTAAGTGTTTTGGGGGGGGGGTCCTACCCACTGAAAGCAGGCGCAACATGATAGCCGCCCTATGAGCCTCTTAATCTCTTGGCTGAAATCCAAGCCCTACAACGTGAAACCTCCCGTATTCAAACCCTAAGTGTCCAAGGGCTCAGATAATAAGGCTTTAGGGCCCCAATACTATCCTAAACGCAGCACTATAAACCCTAAGTGTCCAAGGGCTCAGAGAATAGGGCTTTCGGGCCCAAAATACTATAACACTAATGGTATTTGGACCCTAAAACCCTGTTATTCAGGTCCTTGGACCCTAAACCCTTAATCCCCTGTATAACCCCCATATATCCCTACATATGCCCCCATGACCCCTTTAAAGGGACCCTATTATTTGGGTCCTAGGACCCTTAAGGGTTCAAAAGCTGGCAAGATGCAGAGCTGTAGGAGATGGCGCCGAGTTGCAGCTGCCGTCCTGGGGGTTTAGGGTTTGGGGGTTCTGGTCTCGGGCTTAGGGTTGCGTATTGAGGGTTTGGGGTTTAGGATTGAAGGTTTAGGGTTTAGGATTGCGGGTTTAGGGATTAAGAATCAAGATTTGGGGTTTGCGGGGCCAGGCAGTTATATAAGAATTTAGGACCGTAATGTCGGTAATTATGTAGGCCTCCACATTAGCTATAATTCAAACTCATTAAAGGGGGTTATATAGGGGAATACTATAGGGATAAAAGGGGATACTAGGAGTTCAGATTATAGCTCACATGATGCAAATGGTCTGGGTAAGTTGCAGGTCTTAGCAGGGTGCTGCTCGGTCTGGAAGCAGTTACCCTAAAGGTCCAAGTACACAAATGATGGGGTTCAGGGTCCCAAATACCATACACCCACGCTGAGAGCAATCTGAATCGTTAACCCTAAACCATGTTTGGGTACTTGGATCCCTGAATTTAGATAAGCATGGTACCTAACCCATTCCCCCAAGCCTTGAAATCCTGGGGCGAAAGCCTCCAGCGCAGGCCGTTCGAACCAGCGCTACTGGCAAAAGTAGAGGAGTGGATCTCCGGAAAAATCCTATAGGTCAAGGGTTATAAGGTAATCGTACTGAGACTCCCGAACCCCGAACTTGAAACCCAATATGTTTTGGGGTTCAATCTTCCTTACCCTGAACTCCAAACCCCTAAACCCCAAGCCAAAACCTCTAAACCGAATAAGCACCAGCACCCAATCCTACTCCGAAGCCCGTCCTAAATCGGAATTCCTATGCGGTTTAGGGTTTGGGGCTTCGCCCTAAGCCAGAAGACTAGCCCCGGAATCCAAATTCCTAAGCCCTAAATGCTAAGTCCTGAACCCTGGGCCCCGAATCCGGGTCAGGCCCTCGGCAAAAATCCCGAACCCTAAACCTTAAACCCCCTAACCCCAAACCCACCCAGCCTGCTTGGGCCGTTCCCACCCATTACTAGGGCGGTGAGACACTGAAAAAACACGTCAGCCTATACACCCGCACTGCATAACAACGGAGGAGACTACAGAGCCTCTTCGGGCTCCTCCCATACATCGAGGCAGAGCCGCCCCAGTGAACCAAATCTCTACAAGGAACCTTGTCTGGAGGCCTGGCCCCTGAGGCACCTGGAGGCCTCTGACCTGGAGGTTTGGGGGTGCTTGAGAAATCGCTCGCGCCTGGACGGGAAAATTGTTGAAGGCCCTGGAGGTCTCTGGAGGCCCCTGGAGGCGGGCCTGTCATGATAATGTTACTTGAAAGTTGGCGAGAAGACGATCTTGTTGAGGTGGGAATTGAGGGCGTAGCCCTAAACCCTAACAGGAAGTAATTTGGGCGGTAGCCAGTGATGTCTCACAGCGGGTGAGGGTTTTGAAGAAAGCCCAGCTTCGATGTCTTTGGCAACATCCACGAGGTTCTGGGCGCACGATGCGCCGCCTCCACAAATCCCTGGAAGCGGGGGGGGGCGGCGCATACTCAGCCCTAGGTGTAAACTCTAAACCCTAAACCCCAAACCCCAAACCCTAAACCCCAAACCCTAAACCCTGAACCGCAAACCCTAATTTCCGAATCAAGCAGCCGGATTGTTCTGCTAGAAGTTCCAGGGCCAGGCGCCACTTACCAACCTCAGCTCTCCCCCAACAGGATTGCTTTAAAGAGGTTTACCCTGAGGCTCAAAAGAGCCCCAAAAGCCTTGTATGTGTTTGTATTTTGGAATATTGGAAAATT
Source organism: Symbiodinium pilosum (assembly GCA_905231905.1). Lineage (NCBI taxonomy): Eukaryota > Dinophyceae > Suessiales > Symbiodiniaceae > Symbiodinium > Symbiodinium pilosum. The sequence continues at coordinate 36,033 of CAJNIZ010045006.1, forward strand.
AAATGGAAACTGCTATTTAGGGCTTATACCCTGAGGCTCAAAATAGCCCAAAAGCCTTGTATAGTAGGGTCTTTGGGCCCAAAAGCCTTATAGTATGAGTCCTTAGAGCCTTAGGGAACAGGATTGCTTTAAAGAGGTGTAGGGTTAAGGGTTTAGGATTTAGGGTTTGGGTTTTGAGTGTTAGGGCTTAGGAATTAAGAATTAGGGTTTAAGTTTTAGGGTTTGGGGTTTAGGGTTTGAGATTTAGGGTGTGGGGTTTGGGGTTTAAGGTGTGGGGTTTAGGGTTCAGGGCTTAGGGTTTACGATTAAGGTTTTTGGGTTTAGGGTTTGGGGTTTAGGGTAGGGTGTTTAGGGTTCAGGGTTTAGGGTTTTCAAAGTAGGGTTTGGGGTTTAGGGCTCATGCAGGGCTAAAGGTTTAGGACTTTGAGTTTGGGGTTCAAGGTTTAGGGTTCAGGGTTTGAGGTTTTGGATTTGGGGTTTGGGTTCAGGGTGTGAGGTTTAGGATTTCGGGTTTGGATGGGCTTGTAGGTTCTAAAGTTAATGATTTAGGATTCGGGATTTGAAATTTCGCCTTGGGCATTTAGGATACTTTTTGTTGTATATTCTCACTTTGTATGTATATATATATATATATGCGTATCTACGTATACTATATGGGGTTACGTAAGAATATTTGGTAGGGCTGAGGGTCCAAGTGCACAACAATTGAGTAGTTGGCACTTGAGCACAGTGAATGTAATGCGTAATGCAGATTGGGGCAAATTATACCAGATTTGCGTACATGCTCAGGCTTCAGGCAGATAATAGTGTCTACCTGGGGCCCCAAATACAGGTGTATATATACATTGAAGTGTTCAGGCTCCCGGAAGTACCACCATAGATGCTATAAGGATCCTTCATAGGATTCAAGAAGTATGTAACTAAGGGGTCCAAGTACCAAATAATCATATACTTACCCAAAGCCTGTACTACAATCCTTATTACCCAAATCCGAAGTACCTAATTATTTGGTACATGGACCCTAACTAAGGCGTACGAGTACTGGGCCTCCTGGGTCCACACTTTTACACTTGCGCAGCCGTGCTGAGCGCCCAGCATCTGAACAGCTGCTGATTGCCGAGTTGTAACCTAAGGAAGAAGCGTGGGACCCCAGCAGAATCCAAGAGGATTAGAGTTTCAGCTTGATCCTAAGGGCCCAAGGACACAAATAATAGGGTTTCAGGCCCCACATGGCCCAACAACCCTATTAGTTGGGTCCTTGGACCCTAAACCCTAAGCCCCTAAACCCCTGCATAGCCCACAATATATCCCTACATATCCCGTATCCCCCTATAACCCGTTTAAATGGACCCTATTATTTGGGTCCTTGGACCCTTAGGGTGCTTTAGGGCAGCTCTACCTTCAATCCCACAGTTGCTCACGTGAAGTTAACAGGGGCCATTCACTCAAACCCCTGGCCGGCCCCCAGCCTAGGGCGTTGGGTTTAGGGATTAGGGTTTAGGGTTTAGGGCTTATGGTTTAGGGCTTTGGGTTTAGGGATCCCGCCATATGATTTAAAGCACATTCCGAAGGGTCCAGGCCCCCAATGATCATACACTTCGGCCAAGCCGGCATTAGAACTCCTACAATGATCCCAAGCAGCCAACTATAGCCCTAAGGGTCCAAGTACCTAATAATCATATACTTACCCAAAACCTGTACTATAATTCCTATTGCCCAAATCCCAAGTACCTAATTATTGGGTACATGGACCCTCTGGGTAGGGTCAACGAACCCGAAACGTTAAACCCCAGCATGTCTTGGGCCCTTTGCTTCTTGCGGTTTCGACGCGTTGCAGCCTGCCATGCCAAGATTCGGACGCTTGCCGAAATTACTAGCTTTAGGGTTGAACCCTGATTTTCTTTGGGGTTTTCGGGTTTAGGGTCTATAGGGCTTACAGCTTAGGGTTGAATCCTAAACCCTATACCCTAAACCCTAAACCCTAAACCCTATACCCTAAACTATAAGCCCTAAACGCTGTTTAGACAAGGCTCGAAGTAGAGCGGCACGTTGCGAACAAAGACTCCTATCTATTTCTACGCATGCAGGGTTTAGGGTTTTAGGGTTTAGGATTTTAGGGTTTAGGGTTAAGGGCCCAAAGTAGGTGCTAGTCACCACATCGGTCTAAATTGTGGACTGAAATTTGAAAGGGAAAAACAGCCGTTTGGGCTTTTCCCTGCCGAGTCCTGAGATCACTCCTGCTTCCCCAGAAATAGTGGTTTGCACATAGCCAAGTTGTCCATCGCAACGAATCAGGAACGTTTGCGAAGCTACTAAGGGGCACTGGCCCCCGAACAAGGACCCGTGGTCGTTGAGGAATGACCTCAAGCAAATTGCAAGACGTCATGCCTCCAAGCCCTACCCCCCTAAATCCCAGACCCTGAATCCTCAACCCCAAACCCTACCCCCTACCAACGGATGCTGGCCAAAACGCTGACATCATTCGGAGCTGCGGTTGTCTCCTTCATCGCTCCCAGTAGCAGAATCGCATGCTCCCACATTCCTCCACACAGAATTTAGGGTTTTAGGTTGGATTGGAACTATCCCTAAGGGTCCAAGTACCCAATAATCATACACTTCCCCAAAACCTGCACTAAAATTACTATTACCCAAAGCCCAAGTACCTAATTATTGGGTACATGGACCCTCTGGGTATGGGGGCATTGGAAACATGTTTGTTTCCTAGAGTAGGGGGCCGCTCAGATGCACCCAAAAAGCCAAAAAGGGCACTGAATTTGAGAATTCCCACACACGGATTTCAGGGGTGCCTCCTAAGGGTGGTAGAGGAGCGGTTTCTAGGTTTAGACCGGAGAGAAAATGGGAAACCTTATTACTTTTCCAGGGTCAGGGTCACTTGGCAAGTATTCTTGTAACCCCTTAGATGATAGCCCTAGTTAGCAAACATTGAGTTTTGCGCCCTGCAACAACCCTCGGCTCTTAACTCTAAAGCTGTTGGAAGTCCGAATCTTGGTTAGCCTTTGGAACCCTTTGAAAAATATTAGTATCTAGGGTCTTTATGAAACCCATTAGGGAAAATATTCAAGTACCCCAAAAGCCAGCCCAGGAATTCTCTACATGTCAAGTTTCGAACTAAGGGCCCCCAGCACCTGGATCCTGAGGTCCTTAATAGGGACCCCAGGATCAACGTAATTCTACAGCTGTACCCAGCAACACCTTACAGTCTCAAATAAGGGCCCATAGTTAGGACCCAGGCAAGATGTCGGTGCGCATAACATATAAGCGACCCATGGTTAGGATCCTGGAATACCATCCGCCTTATCTACAATCCCAAGGGTCCATAGAGCTTTATGGTAAGTACTTGGGCGTCCAAATAGCTACATAAGATATTGTTGGGCCCCAACTACATACTATCTACCTACCGAAAACCCTCAACCCTGAATCCTACATGCTAAATCCTATACCATATACCTACATCGGCACTTTGTAACTTTCCAACAATCCCCAAGCCCTAACCCCTGGACTATATACCTACATGGACCCTTTGGGAACTTAGAACCATCCAAGCTCCTCAACCCTAAGCCCTACACCCCAAAACCTCAACCCCCCAGACCCTATCCCCTGAACCCTAAACCCTCAACCCTGAGCCCTAAGCCCTAAACCCCAAACCCTTAACCCCAAACCCTACGCCAACAATCAACCGACAACTGGGTTGCTGTTAAGGAACTACATTAAGTTATCATAATGGGTATATGTAGTTAATAATAGGCTTTCCCCAATATAGTAACTTAATTTAAGTTCCTTAACAGCAACCCAGACAACAGCGGGGTTTTGAGCCTGCTTTGGCACAGGCGCTCAGTGCAGAACCTGGGGGCGCTTTAGGGTTTTAGGGTTTTAGGCTTTAAGGTTTAGGGAAGGTTTAGGATTTAGGGTTTAGGGAAGGTTTAGGATTTAGGGTTTAGGGAAGGTTTAGGGTTTAGGATTTAGGGAAGGTTTAGGGTTTAGGGCTTAGGGAAGGTTTAGGGTTTAGGGCTTAGGGAAGGTTTAGGGTTTAGGGCCCAATACTTGGGTACTTGATTTGGGTAATAGGAATTGTAGTGACAGGTGTATGAATGCTGCTCGAACCTGGGTGGTAACCGTCCAGGTATCAAAACACCCAGTATAAGTTGCGATTTGTGCTGGCACTGCACAGTACACCTGAGAACCCTAAAACATAAACCCTGAATCCTACACCCTCATCACCCTGAACACTAAATCCTACACCCTAAACCCTAAATCCTACACCCTAAACGTTAAAGGCTGAATCCTACACCCAAAATCCTACACACCAAACCCCAAACTCTAAATCCTACACGCTGTTCCCGAAATCCTACACCCAACACCCTCACTGAGTTTGCTTTCCCAATGGGTTCTAAATACCTGTATGGTACGAAATAAGTTTTCTATGCTAGGATTTCGTAAAGTGTTTTGGGTTAGTATCCCTATACCTGGACCAAAAAAGTTTGTAAATTATAACCCTGAATCACTAAAACAAGCCCGAAAGGCCTTTATTTGGCATACTTTTGGGGTTCTGGTAGAGGTACTTAGGATGCTTTAGGTTGAGGGTTTGGAGGTATGTCGAAAAGTTTAGGTTTTCAGGGCAGCCTTCAGTATTAAGACGCGCATTCTTACGCCCTCACCTACCCTATGGCTCCTCCATACTTGCCCTATAGCTCCAAGTACAAAATAGTCAGGTTAGCCTTCAGTGTGCGCATATTCCCAAAGCATATACTATTCCTGCTTCGCGTGCTCAACATTAAACCCAGATCACACAAGATCTTAAAGCCTGTGCCAGTGCGCACGTCCTTCTTGGGAACGTGCTTGCTCTCCCTCGCAAGCCTTGTGCCCCTCTTGGGTGTTCAGGAGGACGTAGTCACTAGGTTTTGAGGCATCTAGACCCAGACCTCCCAAATATCCATAATCAACACCGATGCTCTGGAGCTCTAGGCCCCATAGTATGGGTATTCAAACAACAAAGAAGACCACAAGTCAGTACTTCAATTGAACCCTGAACCCTGCCCCCAAGACCTTGAGCCTTGAACCATGACCCTACCTGGACCGCCGAAAGTAGGCATAATAATAGCCCCAAATCCCTAAACATAGCACAAGAGGCCATTCTTTTACATAGTTTTGGGGTTCAGGCAATGCCTAAACCCTAAACCCTCTTACTTTGCAATGCGTTCGGGAGACTGTAGCTGTACACATCCGGAAGCACCTGCCAATTGCCAGAACCCCATCTCCAAAATGTGAAACATGACACAACAGGGAAATGGAACTTGTAGTGTTGAGGGGCTGAGTTATAACTTGAGATGGGTCTAAGGTTAAAGGTTTAGGGACTGAAGTACAATGTGGACCTGAAGTTATGACTTGGGCGATAAGAAATTTATACGGGGGATATTTATACTTGTACGTCCCATAAATTGCAGTTCCGGGATTCATATGTATAGTTATGTACCAAGGGAGCACCACCCTGTATACAGTCTGAGAGGGTGAGGCATTGTCAAAGGGGGAAACCCTCACATGAGCAATTGGGCGCTGCAAGGAAGTTGAGAAGCTTTGAAAGCAGGGGATGTGTTGGGTTGTACGGCTTGATTAATGAAAGCAACTCATTCTTGGCAACATGTTGTTAGGCAAGATCTGTCAGGCAAATCAACAGCATGGCTGGAGAAATCTAGGGGGTTTTGATCGTGATTGCTAAATGATAGGGTTTGGGGTTTTAGTCCAGGGTTGTTGGTTTTGTAAGTTGGGGCTTGTCCGGCTGGTCGCAATCTAGAACCACCGTGACATATCAGGAGTACCTGGCGATGAAGGCATGCCCATACTTTGACACATCAACTTGCATTTGTGAGTACAGCTTTGCTAATTCTTAATCATTGCCTCCGACCCTCGAACACCAAGCGCCAAAATCTTGTGTCGCATGTGCACGAAAATATACATGTATCCATATATGATATACAAACATGATATACGTAAGCGACCCTAAGCCTTACATCCTAAACCCTGAACCCTTAACTCTAAACCCTAAACCTTAAACCCTAAATCCTAAACTCTAAACGCTAGACCTTTACTGTGCGGTCCGCCTCTGCGGGCCGCATGGTGTTCAAAATCCTTGGTTGCTCTTACGGGGCTCCAAGTGGGCACTTCAGGTTTAGGCGGTTTAGGGTTTAGGCTTGTAGTGAAGGCTGGGGAAATGTATATGACAATTGCGGCCGAAGTACTCAACATTCAGAACCTTCCCCAAAACTTGTACTTCAGATATACTCTTACAAAATTCCACAATACTCAAGTATTAGGCACTTGCCCCTCAACGCTGTACATCCCCACATCTCCCTACATACGCCTACATAGACCTAGCAAATAGCAAAACATATCATTTGACCCCAAAATAAAACGTACATAGGCCATTGCTATGGGTACTTGAGAGGTCCAGACATATATCTTTACATCTCCCTAAATAACCCCACAACGCCATTACAGGGATTCTTGATAAGGTGCTTGGAACCTCAATAGTGAAGCCCCAACCCTAAAACCTAAGCCCTAAATCCTAAACCGTACGCCCTGAACCCTAAGCCCAAAGCTTTAAACCCCTAAACCTACACCCTAAGCCCCAAACCGTAAACCCTAAGCCCATCGGGCTTAGGGGATAGTGCGGTTAGGGCTTCGGGCTTAGGGTTAAGGGTGTGGAATCTAGGCTTGAATTTTGGGCTAAGGCTTTAGGGTGTGCGTTTTACGTTGGGTTTACTGTAAACGCCTTCAAAAATTCAACTCTGCAAGCAGCTGAATGCTAAACCCCAACGTGCCCGGCTGCCTGGCGTGAGGTTGAGGGTGCAGGTTGGAAAACCCAGAGGGTCCATGTACCTAATAATTAGGTACTTGGGATTTGGGGAAACAGGGATTATAGCGCAAGTTTTGGGTAAGTATATGATTATTGGGTACTTGGACCCTGAGAGAAAAAGGCGACATAGCAGCAGGTCAAGTACGACGACTGCTTCAACTTTGTTTGGTTGGCTCAGGTAGAACCTTAGTCTTCCGAGCTAATGATAAGCCCTCTTTGCCTTCAAATCCCCAAAAGCTAATCCCTCAATGGCCTTATAGGGGTTACCCCAATTATAAGTAGGGCTAGAAGCCCAATTATAGGTAGTTACTAAGTCCCATGGGCCTCCAAGTACGTTTTCCCACATTCCTAAGTCCGAAGCATTGAAAGTCATTACACGAAATACACAAACGAATTTACAGACCTCACACTCCCAGCCAACCCGTGAATTTCACACCAAGAACCTGCTGTTATGCTCCTTTTTGGGTCGTACATCATACTCATAGCCCTTTCCCCGCCCAGGGCGCCAGTGAGACGGCCCTCCCCACGCCCCCTAATAACCAACCCCCCACTACAAAAAATCAATGGTATCTTATTGAAAATCAAGGGGGCTGGGTGTGATTGAACCTAAGCCCTAAACCCAACCCTAAACCCTAATCCCTTTCAAGCCCTGAACCGAGGTAACGCCCAGGATCGTTATGGCCAGCCGCCAGAGAGTGCCTTCCTCCAGGATTAAGGAGGGGGGTGGGCTTCAGGTTTAGGGTCCAGGGTCGAGCCGTTTAGGGTTGATTACCCTAAGGCAATGGTGTACTTAAGTATTGGGGTGTCGAGTATTGGGGGCTTTAAAGGGGTGATATGGGTTCATACGGATATACTGGGATGCATAGGGCCACACGAGGATATTTAGGGCTTGAGGTCCCGCATTCTAGTATTGGAGCCTTGGGTCTCAACTACTGAAATCTGAAAGATTTTGGGCACCGAAAATGAACCCTAAACCCTTAACCCTAAACCTCAAACATGTCCAGGCCTTGAGAAAGTTTTGGGATCGAGAAAATCTAGGGATAGAGGGTCAACCTGGGCCCCAAAAGTAGGTAAAATAATAGCCCATAACTACCAAAAGTAGCCCAAAAGGAAATTATTTTACATACTTTTGGGGTTCAGGAAGGGATGTAGTCTTGGAGCTGGGAAGCCTTAGCAAGTGAGGAATATCAGTCCTAAACCTTATAAGCCCTAAACCCTAATCCCTAAACCCTAAACTGAACCCCAATTCCTAAACCCTAGACCCTAAAGGGACCCTAAGCCCTAAACCCTAAACCCTGGCTTGCAGAGTTGAATGACCCCCAAAAGCTCTGAGCTAGGAATCCAGCATGACCTGCGATCCAGGGGTACTGTCCCGGATTGCGCTTTTTTGCTGCCCTTTCTGCTCCGCCTATTGGCCGCCACAGAGTCCCCCTTCAAAGAAGAGCAAGCCTCGACCCTCCCACTTATAACTCCCATTGACGGTGCTAGGAAGGTCCTGAGGATTATGCATGCCCCAAATGGCTAAAGCTGCGTCACTACGCTGGTGCGGCTCAGCAAGATTTAGGGGTCGTCCATCTTGTCAAAGAAATCACCGTCAGATTGTTTTCAAAAGTTCATGCGGGCGGTGTTTCTGTTTTTGCAATTTCACCAAAGCTGACCTCAGCTTCTTTGATGAAAGCACCCCGTTGGATGCAAGGTGCAGGTGCCTCCTGTGTGGTGCAATAAATTGCTTCATACACCCGCTGCTCCTGAAGGACGTCAGCGTCCGTCTTCCAGCGCGTGTTGCTGTCAATGCCAAGAGGCGACCGAAGTCATATGACCCGGCCTCAGCGCAAATGGTTTCCAGTGGTTTCATGCGATCCCCAACGCTTACGGATGGGTCTGGTCGAGACCTGGCCATGGCTCGAACACAGTGGAGAGGCAAATGTTCTTGTTCTGATGCAAGGTTATGTGGTGGCTTCTGGGTATGCAGCAGTGCTTCATAGCTGATGCCTCAACCCTTCTCACCGATTAGCAGACTAGCAGTATGCAGCATTGCCTCCTTGTTCTGCGCACGAGTTTGAAGGTTTAGGGTTCAGGTTTTCTGGTGTAGAAGGGAGTGCTTGGAGGTTCATGGGACTTGGGAATTACTTACAACTGGGCCTATGACCCTGGTTAGCATCACCCTGAGATCCTATGTGACGCTATAATACAACACCACAATGAGAGGTAAGATTATGGCCCCAGTTATGAATAGTTACTGACCCATATGAACCTGCACGTGCGGGAGTGGATTCCTATGATGATCCTGATACAATTCCCTGGCATACGCCAGTAGCAGCTTTCAATCTGAGCCTCCCTCCCCGCCGCACCTTTAAAAATAACTATTGCCCTTCTGATGTCGCCACTACTATTTGCATTTCTGGTACAACTCTTCTTCATATTACTGCTGCTATGGCTCTTAATCCCTACGTAAACCCTAGGTTCACTGCCTGGCAGGAATCATAATTTCAGCCAGTTCTTACGAATCGTTATCATCATGATAAACAACATGCATGAGACATGATTTTCAGGGCGCGTCCAGCACATGACCCCAAACCCTCAACCCTAAACCCTAAATCCTAATCCCTCAACCCTCAACCCTAAATCCTAAACCCTCAACCCTAAACCCTAAATCCTAAACCCTCAACCCTCAACCCTATACCCTCA
>CAJNIZ010045007.1:7705-27481 GCA_905231905.1 Symbiodinium pilosum
GCGACCCTGACACCCGAGATCCCTGTGACAGTCGACACTTTTGAATCTCCAAGAAGGTGTGAGAGTCCAAAAACGTCGACAGTTACGAGGATGGCGACCCTGCCTTCCGCGATCCCTGTAACTGTCGACATTTTTGAGTTTAGAACATCATCAGAAAGTCGAAAAACGTCGACAGTTACGAGGATGGCGACCGTGACCCCCACGACCCCTGTGACAGTTGACACTTTTCATATCTAAGAGCCCAAAAATGATGACAGTTACAAGGAAACGAGAGGGGAGGTCGAGCCAAACCTTGGAAAAAAAACGCGGAGCCAAACCTTGGAAAAAAAATCCACCGGTTTTTAGCCTTCCGATCCCATGTAGTGCCAACTTTTGCACATGAAGGTCCATCATATAGCTGAGCTTGTGCGGTATAGGGTTACATGTTGTGTACTGCCCCCCACTCATTAGCAGCTGCATAATATTATCTTTGTATATACAGCCCGTAATAAGACCTATTATGGACTCATGGACTGTTAATGGGTGGAGGCAGGTCCCAAATTATGTGGTGCACGCGTTTTTCCATAGGGTTCAATGATAAAGAACATGGAGGCTACTGCAGGCGTACACTGAACCTTGTGAAGCTGCACCAAGGTCGGTAAACAGCACTGGGGTTCCCCAGAATTAGGGAAATGGGGGTCCCAGCAATGAGGATTCTTATTTTGGGGTCTATACTGGAAGCGCTTATTTTGGGAAACCACCACTGTCTTTTGAGGAAGAGGTTAATGCCGCCTATGCGGGGGGCTTCGTACACCAAGCCCCTATATCAATTAGATCCTACGCCTGGCATAGGATTTTCACGTAATTTGAAGAAGGAACAGCCCTAAGGTCGCTGTGGTACGCCAAGTTTGCGCTAAACCCTAAACCGTAGCCAGAACCATGCACATGCGGTCGGGCTCTCAAGAACTATTCCCGAGCGCTTGTTGAGCAATCCCTTGCCAACAGTCTGGAGCACTCCATTACCACTGTATTGGAATATTCAATCATCAAATGGAAGATGAAGTCCCTTCAAACGGGTGCAGGGAATAGGGTTCAGGGAAAAGGGGAATAGAGTTTAGGGATATTCCCGGCAAGAATGGAGAATCCAATAGACAAGAAGTGCGATGTGAAATGGACACTTGGTTTAGGGGGGGTATATGAGCTACTCCAACCTCCCTCAAGGGGGTTATATAGGGGACTATATAGGGGACTACTTGGAGCTTAGATTATGGCTCATACCGCTAATCGATTAAGGATACTTGCCACCTAAGTGCCCTCTGTCTCTCCAAGCAATCCATCTGCCAAAAACCTTGGCCCGTTTGAAAGAGACGAACATTCTTGAGTTCACAAAATCAGGGGTTACTTATTGGGGTTACCAAGAACGGCTATATGAGGGTCCTTTAGGGATGTATAGGGTATAAGATTTGGGGGTTCCAAGAGTCAGGGGTTCCTTATTGGGGGGTGGGGTCCCTGTGAGAAGGATTGTAGTGTTCAGGTGTGTATTTGGGGGCAACCCTAAACACCGAACCCTCAAACCTACACCCCCGGCACATTGTTTTTGGAAGCTACCGCATCGTGAGGTCATCGGTGAGCGCTTGAAGAGCGGTCTCAGTGGCGGTGGCGGCCCCAAAGACCGCGTGTTTAGGGTTAACAGCTCAGGGCTGGTTATCTGGGTAGGCCCCTGAAATATTTAATGTTTTCCCTAATGGCTTTAATAGGGGACCTTATATACTAATATTTTTCAAAGGGCTTTAGGGGCCAACCCAGTTATATTGGGGGCTAAATTGGGATAATGGAAAAGGAAATGGAAACTACTGTACTATAGTATATTAGGGTGTGTTGTGTTTCAACACGAGCTTCTCATGTGTTGATCCTTTTTCGTGGGTCCCAGGCTGTCCCAGGAACTAACTAGCGCTATAGTCTTCATGCAGGTGGTTTCTTGAGGGGTCCTAGCTTAGACGTTTACCCTAAGTAGTGCTCAAGATCGCAATGTCGGGATGGACAAGTGCAGAGAAATGGACAATCCCCAATAGTACACAATGGGAATATGTAATATTAGGTGGGTAAGGGTAAACCATGAAGTAAAGCCTGGTAGTGATTAATGGTATTAGATTCCCTCCCTTTACATATATGGTATAGGGTACCGAATATGAACATCAAAAGTATCTAGGGCCTCAGACTAGCTAGTCCCGTTTCCTTTTCGTGCTGCGTAATATGCCTAAGCGCTCTACTTTCCGTGGATTACCCCTATATAACCCTATATAAGCTTGTAAAACTCTCCATATAGCCTTAAATTACCCTACCAAGGTCGACCATTCATAGTTGACGGTGAGGCGCGGCGTCTGTCTTTGGGTGGAAGTAAGTGCTCCAAACCCTAAACGCTATAAACCTTAAACCCCAAACTCTGAACTGTAGACCCTACCAATACTGATGGTAGTGTTGTTGTTGGCGGCGGCGGCGGCAGCAGCAGCAGCAGCAGTAGTAGTAGTAGTAGCAGTACAGCCGTAGCAATGGTAACGGTAATAGAGATAGTAGTAGTAACAGTACTAGTAATAGTAGCAGTAAGACTTTACATTCTAGACCCTAAGCCGTGATATTTCAGGCAGTCGATTTAGGGGATTCTGGGGGACTTGGGGTTCTAGGGGACTTAGAGGATTCTAGGGGACGTAGGGAATTCTAGGAGACTTAAGGGGATTCTAGCGCACTTCGGGGGTTCTAGAGACTTCGGGGGTTCTAGAGACTTCGGGGATTCTTTAGGAGGCTAGGGGGATTCTAGGAGACGTAAGGGGACTAAAGCATCTCAACCCGCGTACTTACATATTTTGGGATTCTTTCTTGTATGGAAGTTCAATGCCTAAGTTAGATCCTTCTCAGGGTTCCGAAAGTAGGGGACCTGAAATCTACATATCAGATAGATGGTGCATATAGTACGCAACTAGGGATCCCAGGGTGAAGGCCATAAACTCAGGACCTATGTTGTTTCTCTCAGAGGCATCGGAGAGGAGCAGCTGCTTGGATTTGCACGGGTTAGGGACAACGCCAGATTGTGACAAAGCAAAATCCTATAGTCCCTTCTGATTTCCATCATGGATAACGCTGGTGTTTCGCAATCTGCCTACCCAGCATTTGTCATAGGGATTGGGATCGAGCTAGCTCTTACTGCGGAGGCTTAAGCTGCCTCAGAAACTTCGTGTCCTACATGATTGTTTGCCTTAAGCCGCGAAGCACAAAACTCTTGCTAGTCCACATCGGGCAGGTGTGCGATTCGACGAAGCCCCTGACAGGAGCACTCGTCAGGGTCTCAGGTTCTAATACACTACGGCTTCATGAAGAGTGTGGGGGACGTTTGGGTTTAGGATTTCGAACTCAGGAGTTAAGAGCTTTAGAGTGGCCAACCTGAATTGACTGCTACACAATCTGCATGCTTGTCGCTCAGAGATCGCTATGCCCGTGGCTCCCTCGAATTTTATGCCCTAAAACCCAAGAATCGCTGTGAAATCTTCACATTCCTCGTTTCAAGGGGCTGCGATGCCCCTCCCCACCCAACCTCCCACCCCCCCCCCACCCATTCCCACACATTAAGGGCTTTTTGGTTGTTTTAGAGTTTATGAGGCCGAGAAAAAAGAAAACGAAGGTGCTCGTCATGCAATGGATAGAGCCACTGAGCCACTGCCTGGTGAGCTTCCGACTGGTGGTTCTGAAGTCCATATTGAGATTGGCGCCAACAGCAGTCCCGATGACATCATCAGGCAGTTGATTACCGCTGGTGTTCTCCCTGAGGGAGCAGTGTTGCCAGTTGATACGAACATGACACAGAGTTGGTTGGGCGCTACAACGCCACTTCCCAGCAGACCGTGCCTACCACGCCTTCGCAGTCTGTGCCAAAGACCCACCCCTTCTCCGGTGGGCTACAAGCTCACAGCCGACGAGCCAACAACGACAACAACATTTTGGAAACCACCAAAAAGGAACGGGGTTATAATTTAACCCCAAATGGCTTCTAATCTTTCAGGTCCTCCAGCCTCAAACTTTAGCCCTAAACCCCCAAACCCCGATGCTTTGCCGTCAACCTTGGTTGCAACGCTTAAACCCGCTCACCGCCTATGTGCAGAAGCTGGGAGGCACATGGGGGGCTATAGTCTAAACTCCTTACAGGGCATTATATAGGGGAGTACTATAATTCTTATTAAGGGGGGATACTAGGAGTTAAGACTATAGCTCACATGGCAGCTGTAGTAAAGAAATGAAAGCCTTTCCTGTTTGGAACAGCCACCGCAGAACCTCGCTTGAAGACTCCCCAGAAACCCCAACCCAAACACCTCCCAATTTTTCTCCCATCCCTGTACTTCAGCCGATTACCCAAGCTCCGATGTGTGTCATCATTACACAGGCGCAATGCTTGGCCGCGCTAAGCTTGCTCCTGAGCACCTTAGACTGCTATACCTCCACCCCTAACCCTGGATCGCTGCCTTGAACTTAGCCAAACCCTGGGTCCTAGGCCCTGAAAAGACCTGCCACTATAAGCTCCTAAACTCAAGGCCTTCCTGTATTGGGATCCTATACTACCCTTCCGCCAAACATGCTCCAAACCCTTCCGCCAAACATGCTCCAAACAAAGGCCCAACTAGGCTCTATATGAGCCATAATCTAAACTCCTTAAGGGGGGGTTATATAGGGGATTATATAGGGGACTATAAAAGGGGGTATTAAGGGGGATACTAGGAGTTTAGACTATAGCTCATATATTTTTGGGTGAACGTTAGGATCTTGGGGCTAAAGCTGTTATTATCAGACACCATGGCCAAGGAAGGGTACCTTCCAGCCGCGGATCTCAACGCTGCACCTGTGGCCTGCTCCTGGTTAGAGGGATTAGGGGAGGGAGGGTATAGGGTTTGTGTTTTGGAGTTCAGGGTTACCAGGGAAGAGGGAATGGATCTCCATAGTAGCAACACAGGAATGGAGAAACAAAACATGAAAGCTACTGCTTGGCTCAGGGTTTGCAGTTTCTGGTTTGGGTTTCAGTAGGTAGGGAATACGGGATCGGAACCCTATAGCTGTAATAGAAGCATGGAAACGCAATAAGGTAGAATTGAGGGGAGTATTCACGGGGAAAGTTAGTAAGAATGCTTATAATTATCCCTTGCAATATCCCCAGGTATCCTCATAGCCCTAAACCCTAAACATTAAAACCTCAACCTCTAAGCCCTAAACGCCTAAACCCCTAAACCCTAAGCCCTAGTAAGGTGGAGGATGGAGACGAGCTCTCCCAGGCCGACCGCTGCAAAGTGCCGAGGAAGATTTGGGCTTTTTAAGGTGTAGGGCTAGGGTTGATAGGTGTGATAGGGTTGTGTAGAGGGTTCATAGGTTTGATTGGGTTTCTGTGGTGCAAGGTTTTAGGCTTGAGATCTTTTGGGGTATGGGCGATGCAGAAGAGGGTATCTATGGCCTACGGTTCCGGGCGGAGGAAGGATTGTCTTAGGGATAGAGAACCCATGGTGGATATAGTAAGAGCCCTTAAATATGGAGTTAAGATTTAATAGGGGCTCAATATGTCTACACTAGTCCCTTGTGGTACCCATTACTGGGTGGGGGATTGACCCAAGGAGTTCCTTCATGATTACACACGCTTTGCAGGGGTTTGTCTTGTAATTCCCTGCTGTGCCACAGGCTCGTGGGTGTGGTTCGGTCATGATTGCAGTTTCCAAAGCAGGGTCCGATCAAGTTCTCCGAAAATATGAGATGCCTTCTATATAAGCTCATCCGGCGCAGGGTATAATTTCAACAGTAGTTGATCGACCCGAGTAACTCCGTGTCCTCCTCCTGTTCTCAGTCCATGTCTACCCCAGTCTCTTCCGCAGTCTCCTCCTTCCACTCGTCCTTCTTTTGCTGTATCCCTGGCGTTGCTACCGTACACCCTAAATCCAAACCCTAAACCTTGCTCCCAGTGGCAAGGCCCTGAACCTCACGAGCACGGCCAGGTGTGGCGCTTTCCAGGTCTGCGGCTCACAATAGGAGGCCTGCCTGACAGCCTCCGTCCTTTGCCAAGTCAACTGGGGTCCCAAAATTAGGTACCATTTTGTGGGTCCTTGTAATAAGGACTCTAGTGACTATAGCATATCAGGGTCTACATTGGGGCCCCCTATTCCGGGAAACTGCCAAATGGCTGTGGGGTTTAAAGTTTTTTAGGGCTTCTGATGTACGGTTCCATGGGTTTCGGCTTGAGCCCAAGTGTATCTTAGCCATCTGCGTGGACAGAATGACATGAGCCGCTGGCCGAGGCAGGGACAGAGAGAGACAGAGAGGGAACGAGGGAGAGAGAGAGAGAAGCTCCTCAACCCCAAGCAAGGAAGCAAGGCAAACCGAAAGGCAGAGAGGGAGAGAGAGAGAGAGAGAGGCAGGATTCAGGAAGCAAAGGAAAGAAAGAAAAATGTAATTTTCTGGGGTTTGCGGCGTTATCTTTTGTACTCTGCGCTGCTCAGCTTGCCGGGACGCTGCCAACAGGCTCAAAGCCTAAAGCTGACGTGATGACACCAGTAAACTGAGCCATAGTTTAAGCTCCTTAAAGGGGGCTTATATAGGGGATTATATAGGAGACAATTATAGGGGTTATTCAGGCCTATAGTACAATGAGAAAGTTCCACCCAAACCCCCAAGAAGGCCAAGAAGGAATACTTTCAGAACCCGATAAAGGGCACCCCCCAGGCTTGAGACTGATAGGCAGGGCTGGCTGACTTGCCTCAGGTGCGTGTAGCGTAGGAGATGGCGTGAGCATGGGCCCATTTATTTGGGCAGCCATCTGTGCGAATCCTAAAGAAATCATACCTTTAAACGCAGAAAGCTAAGATTAGTAAACCCGAAGATATTCTAGTACTTTCCATTTTCTTTTCCACCATTCCCTACACATAACCCCACTGTTGCCATGGGTCTGTTGCGAACGGCCCTTTCCGACGAGCTGGCCAACGGCATTTCCCACCCGAAGGCCTGGGAGAGGTTGAATATGGGGGGCTTCCAAAATTAGGGTTTCTATAGGATACTATAGGATTATGTTACAGTTATGCTATATAGGGTTTAGGGATTAGAGTGTAGGGGTTTCCCAAACTTTGTGATAGATAGGGTTATATAGGGTTATACAGGGCTTGGGGTTTTCCAAAGTTAGCATTATATAAGGTTTTAAAAGTTATATAGGGTTATACAGGGTGTAGGGTTTCCCGAAATAAGTGTCATATAGGGTTATCTACGCTTATACAGAGTTTAGGGTTTCCCAAAATCAGGCTTTTGTGAGGGCTATGTAGGGTCATATACGGCTTAGGGTTTCCCAAAAAGTTGGGGTACCTTTGTGGGGGTGCCAGTATAAAGGTTACTGCAAGTTGGTGTTTCTATTGGCGTCCCCTATTTGGGCTATCCGCCATATATTTTCATCTGAAAGAGACAAAAGGTGTCATTATTCCTCAGTGCCAAAACTGCATGTAAGCCAAATGGCCCAATCTAAAGAACGGTACTCTTTGCAGGGCTTCTTAGGTTCCATAACAGTTTGACAAAGGCCTTCCCTGCACAATTGTTCTACATCCTCAGTGTTTCAGTGTGACCGCAATGAACACCTCGGGCTGCAAATCAACCCCTCGCCACAAAACCCCCCTCATAGCAACGCATATTCAGAACATGGTATGTCGTGTTATCAGCGGGTTGCTTCTTGTGAAGGAAGGTTATTGTTATAGTCCCCCTTAGGTAGATAGATATGGCATGGGTATATTATAACAAGATCCCCATATACCCCATACTCTACCTACTCAAGGGGGACTATATCCTTACTTTATCAAAGAGACGCGACTTCTAACCCAGAGGTGGGAAAGCTGCGCAATTCTGCAAGCGCCGCTCTTCCAGGCACATTTTCCAATTTTGAGGGATTACCCAGGGAGCGCAGTACGCAGGATTTCAGGAATACACCTTATATGACACTAGGATCCCTCAGGAGGAGCCGCCACCCTGTAATAGTGGTATAGTAGAAATATAAGAGGGCCCTAATATAATCATTATTATCCCTTAGAGTCACTATTACAGGGTGGGTGGTCCTTCTAAAGGGTCCCTTATATAATTCTAAATGTTTCATCGATTAGGGATGTGCGGCTCAGGGCCGCATAAAGGGTTTCCGGGATTCGGGGTTACGACTGTTCAGTTGTCCACCTAAGGTAGGCCGAATGGTATTGCTTGTAATCCTGACATAGCTACATCGCAGTATAGCCCTAAACCCAAAACCCCTAAACCCTAACCCAAAACCCTAGCCTCTAAACCTCTAAACCCCTAAGCCCTAACCCAAAACCCTAGCCTCTAAACCTCTAAACCCCTAAACTCTAACCCAAAACCCTGGCCTCTAAACCTCTAAACCCCTAAACCCTAACCCAAAACCCTAGCCTCTAAACCTCTAAACCCCTAAACCCTAACCCAAAACCCTAGCCTCTAAACCTCTAAACCCCTAACCCTGAGCTGAGCCCCAGGCTCTTCCTTCCTGAGCTCGGGAGCCCAACAGTCTGAACAGATGCCGCCTCAGAGTGGAGCGCAGCAGGGGCAGCCTGAAACAAGCAAGACAGGCGGGGGATTCTTAAAGGTTTGGCGGGCTTAGGGTTTAAGGGGTTTAGGGGTTTAGGGTTTAGGGTTTATAGAGCCCAATCATGGAGAATCAAAATGGAGAAGAGAATGGAGAATGACATGCAAATGTAAGGGCTCAGGGTTTCCCAAAAATAGGGTCCCTTTAAAGAACTCCCTATAATAAGGACTATTATATATAGGGGTCTATACATTCAGGTCCCTTTATTTAGGCAAACTACTGTTTAAAGTAACTCCCAGACGTCTCAAACTTTGTGTTTTTAGGCTGCAAGGCTATTCAGTAGATGCCGTAGTCGACAAGAATCATTACTTCAAGGCAGCACCAGGCATCAGAAGAGAATGGAACTAGCAATCAGGGTTTGGCGCTGTTGTGGTAGTTTTCCTTCATTTGAGTCCGATTGCAGACCCGTGATTGCGAAGCTCTGTTCCATTTGTTATCAACTTTTTTATGTACCCTGTTGAAGGGATACGGTTTATTGATCAGGGTTGCGCTAATCTGCTTGGTGTACATAGTAGGATCTCAACCACTTAGCTCTTGAGCTTATGATTGGAGAAGTAAAAGGTGACGCGCTCGTAGAGGTGGTAAGCGCATGCTTTAGGTGGACCCCCCACCCTGTAATAGTGACTATTAAGGATAATAAGGATTATATTCGGGTCCTCTTGTATTCCTATTATACCACTATTACAGGGTGGGGGGTCCTCCTAATGCATGCTGATTAGTCACCACCCTTGAAATGTTTGACCCACCCCGCCGTCCTTGACGTGCGATATTCCCAGTATATCATTTGATAATATACGCACCACAACCGAACGCTTGATAATTACTAGGGGGTGGGGGGTTCTAAGTTGGGGGGAGGGTATTATGAGGCTCAGGCTCCAAGACTTAAGGGAGACTTAAAGTGGTCACTGAAGGGAGGCTTTAAGGGGGCTCTAGCGGGAGCTTAAAGGGAAGTACAGAAGGAAAAGGGTTGCTAAAGCCTCAAGCTTAGGATTCCAGGTTGTTGACCTCTTAAGGTTTTAGGGTTTAAGGCTTGGGCCCTTGGATGTCCGCATGGGCCGCCTCTATTCTCGGGAATGGAGGAATGGAATCAGAAGCAGCCCCTGTACAACCTCCAACCTCCAATGGTGGATCTTTTTTAATTTCATGGCTGAGTATCCGAACGGAACTCGCTATGCCCGATATCCCAATCGATATAGTCCCCCGTAAGTAGATAGAATATGGGTATATGGGGGGGTCTTATTACTCTGAGTAAAATCTACCCTAAGCCATATTCTATCTACTTAAGGGGGACGATAACCCAAATACATACCCTATTATAAGATTGGCGTTTCCATTGTCTTTTCCATAATCCCTATATTACCCCAACAATATACCCCGTATTCTATCTACTTAAGGGGGACTATAAGGCCTAAAGTCTGAATGCTTAGAGGTGCAGCGGATGGTGTGGAGGGTGCTGGCGGTGGAGACCACGCCGAGCACGTGGCTCCGAAGAAGGAGATACTAGGCCTCATATCAGGGGGCTCAAAAGGTGGGATGAAGGTAGGTGCATTAAAGGATATTTAGTATATACTCTACTATATTGGGGCTTATTTCCTATACCCCACCTTCCTTCACCCCACCTTTTGAGCCCTACAATCATAGTTCCTTTCTGCTAGCGGGCCCGTGGCAGGGTGTAGGGTTTTGGTTGTATGGGTAAACTTGGAGGGCTTGCAATTCCTCAGACTTGGGTCGTCCATTACCTCTTTGTTTTATTGCTTGCTACTCCAGCACGAGATTTCTCCTAAGTACCGCTCGCCGCCTTTTGCGCTACTACATTGTTACTACTCTTCTGAGGCGAGTATAAGTTATTCTCCGCTATTATTCCCTCGCCCTGAGCATGAACCCCTCCCGGCCGCCCCTCCCCTCCCAACATCACAAGACATAATTCATTTTGCAAATCTGAAGGTCTACGGTAGATGCGGTGGGTGAAGGAAATCTTGCACTACTTAGGACCCCTCAATATATTGGTAGGTTCCATAAATAGGGGACCCCAATATACACCCCAAAATATCATCATTTCCAACATAGGGACCCCAAAAAGTACCCCTAGTTTAAGGGAAACCCCCATCGACTGTCATTTTCACGGATTAGGAGATCAACGGTGGTGCGAGACTTCCTCTGTCAACAGTAACAACTACCAGAGGAAAAGGATTTAGGGTTCGGGGTTTCGGGGGTTGGGAATTAGGGTTTAGAATGCGAACATTACGTTTGTGCTTCAGAGAACCCAATACCGATACCCCGTCTTAATTCAACCATACAGCTTTAATCCCATAAGGGAGTCTAGTATCATTTAGGATAAGTTTGTCCAATTAATGGGTATTTCGTGCGTGCAGGGGGCTCGTATCAAAGTGAATCGAAGTGCAGCTGAGGACACGGTTCCGTCTTTTCTGCAACGCCTTGGGCCAGAACTGCCAGGTGAAGTTGATTTCGTATTTTTGGTGCGTTGTAGTATTAATGCTGATTACAGTGAATATTAGCAAGAGTAAAGGAAGCGTCACACGCTTCGGCCAAGCACGGGTTAAAAAAAGGAGAAGTAGGCTCCGTTTGTCTTCTTCAGACTTTGTGGATTTGAGGTTTTGGGTTTAAGGGTCTAGGTTTTTTGGGGTAGAGGGGGTCTAGGCATCATGGGTTTGGGTTGATGGATAGGTTGCAGAGGCTTGAGCAAGCAGCAAAATAAAAGTAGGTTAAGGGTTTTTTTTAGGGTATAGGGTGTAAGGGGGTACTTAGGAAGTTCTTCGGCAAACGCGCTTTCATGTGTCCCTCTGCTTGCAAATTTCGTCAGGTCTCAGATGAGTGGGGAGGACCGTCAAGTCAGAAGGCAGGGCAAGTTGCAAAGGCAAGTTCAGGGTTTAGGGTTTAGGGTTTAGGGTTCAGGGTTTTTCTTTGCTACCGGGGTTTCTCAAAGTCACTGGTAGGGGTACTATTTAGGGGGCTTATCCCTATCGTAAGTCTCTCCACCGTAAGACCTTAAGTGCAAGGTCTGGAGGAGTGGGGGATTGAAGTGGGGTAGACAACCTAGAAATCCACCATGCTCTCGACTCCTCCCTACTAGGGGGGGGAGGGTTCCTAAAATTAGATTAAGGCTACCATTTGGGGGATCCCACTGATAAAGACTAAACCTTATAAACCCTAAACCCTACTGACAAGGACTACAGTCTTTTGGGGTCTATTTTGGGGTCCCCTAGTTACAACTACCAGTTTAGGGTTTAGGGTTTACAATTACCATATTCCCCAAGGCCCTGATTCCGTAAAGTACCTCCCTTGAATCGCCCTCGTCTGAGGCTCTTGTAACTTTACTTCACCAGTGATGCGGTGTCCAAACATGAGTTGCCCAAACATAGGCCCCAAATACCTTTAGTCCTTATTATCGAAATTCCCAGGAAGGGGCCCAGATTTTTTTGGAAACTCGTACCATAAATTACGCCCAAACTGGCTAGGCCCCTGGGATATTTAATATTTCCCCTATGGCTTTAATAGGGGACCATATATACTAATGTTTTTCAATTGGTTTTAGGGGCCCACCTAGCTAAATTAGCCCTAACTATCCTTGAACTTTGATTAAGGAGGAATATCGGGGAAGGGTAGTACGGGAACTAAAGTTTTCAGGGGAGCTGCAATGAACATATGGTATAGGTTAGGCGTTTGACAAGACTACCAAATAATGGTCTGAGTTCCCTACTTCTGGATGCAAGCTAGCTGCATACTTTTCGATTTACGGAGCTTCTCAAAACGGATCCCTAGAGAATTCTTAAGGGGGACTCCCACAATCCCTGGATGCTCCCTGTAGATGCGTTTGTAAAATTTCCTTCTGGAATTCCCCTAAACTCTTCGGATACTCTCAGCCCTAATCCTCAGTAACCCCTATAAGCCGCGCATGTGTTGTGCCTTGGTGAGTTCGTGAGTGCGACTGGACGTAAGAAGCCGTACCCCCTCAACCGGCAGTTAAGCTTTCTTTGGAATAGTCGAGAAGAAGGGAATTTCATCCCTATATACTTCTTACATAATCCCTCTATATTTCTTCATAGAAAAGATGCCCTTCTTCCCTACTAAGCCCCAACAAGTAAGATTCAGGTGGAGCAGGCTGAAGCGCCATCCCTTGAAGCTCGAGTCGTTAGACCCGAGCCTGGACGAATATTGCTGCACCTTCTACGCCAGGGTTTAGGGTTTAGGTCCTGTTGATCTGCAGCTTTACTTGCGTATAAACCCCCCAAAGTACGTAGGATAAAGGCTTTTATCCCCCTCCTTGTATTCCCTATACAGCCTCAGGGTCCCTGGACACCTTCTTTTTGAGAGATTCCCACTTCAAAGGTGTCCCAGCAGGATGTGAAGGCCTTTTGAGCTATAGCTTTACCTACGCTGGTGGGACCAGGCATAGGGTAAGGGGAGAGGGTTTACGGCTGAGGGTTGCTGTTTGAAGCTATGGGTTCAGGGTTACCTGGCCCTACAAAGCCCGTGGTTTTATGGTCATGCCTCGGTTTCTTAATGGTAGAGAAGCCTAAGCGTATGGCCTGCGTTCCAGGTAGGGTTTGGGATATAAAGTTCTGGGGGTTCGGATTTTCGGGTTTTGGGTGCACGGCTTGAGGTCTAGAAAGCAGAGATTTGCGGTGTGGGTTTCAGGTTTCGGGATTGAGGTTTGGGGTTTGTATGGGGTCCCTTTTAGGGCTGCCAATGTTCGGGACTTTTTGATTCTATGTCGGTGGTCTGCGGAGGTGGGTTCCAATAATTGGCCTTCACAATCAATGTATCGGCTTGTCTCAAGAGCTTGTGTAGAAAGCGTGTCGTTGCCTGAAATGTTGCCTGACGAAAGAGAAAACAGAGAGATCCGAAAGCATAATGGAAGTGGACCCTGCTCGTCGCACAGGTTGTAGGATCCTCACCCGGGAGTAAGATTCTTGTTGAGGGTGCTTTCTTTAGGGGAACTGGCAGGGCTCTGTGAGGAATTCTCGCGACACTATCCCCGCCCAAGTCCAACACCCTAAGCGCTAAACATCCATGAAACCCATCGTCCCCCTTAAGTAGGTAGGATATGGCTTTAGGTATATTATAATAAGATCCCCATGTACCTCGAATTCTATCTACTTAAGGGGGACTATGCATCCCGGCTTTCAAGAAGCTTTACAAGCCACAAGCACTGAAAGGATCTGGTGGCGTTGATGCATCTACCCAGACACTCTCCGATGGAGAGTCGGCAGAGAGCAGCGAGCTTCCTGTGAGGGTCAAAAAGCTCAACCCTAGACCTTACACCCCTAAACCGTTTAGGGTTTAGGGGTTTACGGTTTTAAACCCTAAACCCTAATTAAACCCCTACACCCTGAACCCTATAAACCCTAAACCCAGGGCTTAGGGTAGGCTAGGTTTCAGGGCTCGGACCAACGGGGGTTATACAGGGGAATATATAGGGGGTTATTAAGGGATATTAGGAGTTGAGACTATAGCTCACATGATCGAATCAGGGATATGAGGGTGGAGCTTGATATAGTTAGGGATGCAAGTAGGAGTAGAATTCGCGGCCTAAACCCTAACCCTAAACCCTAAACCCTCCTTTCCTCGAGTAGCGCGTTGAATGGGGGCCATGGGAATCCTAATGACGAGCATCCTCTAGTATAGTCTCACGTGAGCTATAGCCTGAATCCTAGTATTCGCCTTAATGAGCCCTAGAATAGGAACCCTAGAAAATCTCCTATACAACCTCCCCTAAGGAATCTAGAATACAGTTCACAGAGTCTCACCTAATGGTTTTAGGGTTTAGGGGAAGGTGGCGATCAGAGTGTAGATAGCCGTAGGGTGTCCGGTTACTGCATGCGGGGATTGACCCTAACGTGTCTTGTTTGGAGCGCGCGCCTCTTGCACACGAAGGCTTTTCAAATCAAACCCTGTGTCCTCTTTATTGACCCCCATCACGTGCTGAGAATCGCTACTTCAATCACTATAAAAGCCCCATGTCAAAAACGTCATTTTTTGTGAAATCCGATCTCCCCCGAGCACAGCGACATTCCCCCGCCATGCCGATTTTTCAACTACCCGCTGCCTGACCTGCACCAGCTGCTCCGAAGCGCGCTTGCCAGTGTAGGAACTCACTTACTCCTAAGCATGAAGCCCTGTTAGGTTTTAGGGCTCTCAAAGGCCGAACTCCGAAGCCTAACCACCAAATTCCAAGCATTGTGCAGCTGCCTGAGTTAAGTAGGGCTGGCAGAACTCAGACACCCAAACTATAAAAGAAGAGTATGGTGTGAAACTCTGAATCCTACCGAAAAGATGCAACAATTGCAGGGGTGGATAGTATACACCTTTCACAAAAAAAAACTGTAGGTATTTGGAGTTAAGGCCATATCGCAGGCTCGTGGGTGTTAGCCGGCTTAAAACCCCGTGCTACATAGTATTAAGAGGCCATGTGAGTTTAGGGTTTAGGATTTTAGTCTAGGCTCCCACCGAGTAATAGAGGTAGACTAGGAATATGTAAAGTCCCGAATATACTCACCATTATTTCCTGTGGTCACTGCTAGTGGGTGGCAGGGTCCTAACCTAAGGGAGAATCTAGTCCCCAATTGAGCTCTCGAGAATTTGTTCTCGAAGTACTGCTAATAAGAAGAATAGTCTCATCTTACTTGGTTCAACCACCCGCTTAACCCTAAACCCCCAACCACCAGAGAAACCACTACCCATGTGCTGCTTCCGACTTTGCGTTGAACAGCCATGGCAACAGTTCCCAGGTCCGCACTTTTGTTGGGTTCTATAGGAGCTATGCATAGACATACCTGTATAGATACATAGTCATATATATATATATGTTCTACAGCGTCACATGATATGTGGCTATGAATCGTTGTGTCATGTATTATTTCCAGGGGCCATATGGGATTGTACAGGGCCTGTATAGGGATTATGTAGGGGTTATCTGGGGAGTATACAGGGATTAGATAGGGTTTAGGGATATACACATGGCGAATCAAATGGAGAAGAAAGGAAAATGAAATGGAATCTGGGATTATAAACGAGTCATTAGGTTGATACTAAAAATCCTGCACAACCCCAAATGCCTTATGCTTCGGGAATCGTGGCATTCCAACGTATTAAGGTCATGCAGGATTCTCCGTATGAAGCGAATGGGGGTTGGGTCCTTGTGATTTTGAGGGGGATGCGGGGATAAACAAAGGTTATCTCGGGATCCTTACTAAGGGTCATATATGTACAGGCTATTCTGCTGTACTTGTATGAACGGCCATTTGGAATATGTTGAGGGAGTCTACAGTTTCGTCTTCAGGGCTTTGGGCTTGTTTCAGGTTGTAGGGCTGAGGGGTCAGTAGGGATATGGAATCCATTAGACAGCCAAGTTTTAGGCTGTTTGAGAAAGTGGGTGGTTTTTTGCAATTCAGAGACCTGAGGGCGATGCTGGAATTTCCATCGAGAGCCCGATTGTGCAGCGGGTAGTTGTGTCTGACTCCCAAACCCCAACGCTAGACTCTAAATTTAAACAGATGGTCACGGCAAGGACTTCAGCAAACAAAGGGGAGACGTTGAGGCTTGCTCATGGCTTACTGAAAGGGTTGCAAGAGGCTAAAAAAAGGGTAATTATTACCAATAGTATCCCCCATGATGGAAAGTCAAGTGGAAAAGGAAATGGAAAATGAAATGGAAGTTGGGGTTATATAGGTATACGGATAATTATCAACATTATGGTTCCATGTTCCTCGTATAAGTATAGTATATGGTACCTCAAATGGAGCCAATATGAGGCAAGGAATGTTTTCTGGAAGGACCGTAGTCTTTTGTATTGTTCGGTGGGTTCACATGCGCTGTAGTCTAAACTCCTTAGAAGGGGGTTATGCAGCGGATTATATGGGGTACTACTATAGGGGTTATCAAGTGGGAGGAGTTTACACTATGCCCCATGTGACATCGGCTTACGGAGAACTAGACGCCGCAGTCTCTAAAGCCCAATCGCCTCTAACCTGCTGTTTCAAACTGATGTCCTGAGCCCTGATCCTTGACGCATTTCCTTCTCAACAAAAACAATCCACACGCCCTAAGCTTACCCCCCAAAACCATCCAAAGCATGGCATATTTGAGGAGCAGGACTTCGAAGAAGCAGTAGTAGTAGTAGTAGTAATAGTAGTAGTAGTAGTAGTAATAGTAGTAGTAGTAGTAGTACTAGTAGTAGTTTTTGTTGTGCTTTCTAGCAGTAGTCAGTAGTAGGAGCCCCTGTGAGGTCTACACCTGGCAGGTCTTCGGCGCCTGAGCGTGCTGTGCGCAGATCTCCTTCCGTTGCCTCGGAAGGTAAGGTTTAGGGTTTAGGGGTTTTAGGGTTTAGGGGTTTTAGGGCTGAGATGGGCTGAGGATGAGAGCCAAGGGGTAATGGGGACCAGGAATGCCGGATTTAGCAGTTTAATGAAGAGGTCCAGGGCTAATTTAATTGAGGTTTTGGGTTCACTACGGGGCCGCTGGGTTTGTTGTTTTCATTCAGGGGTTCAAGGTGTTCACGCGGGGCTTAGGAATTTGGAGCGGGCGTAGGGCCCCAGCATAAAACAGGTATCTAAGGGAACATCAGAAGGCTAACGCGTATACTCCTTTCTCATACAAACAAGTTTCTGGCAAGTTCCTGAATTCTAGTGAAGGCAGAAACCATTGTCAGCCCATAGCTCTAAGCCCTAAACCCTAACACCCAAAACCGTGTGGGAGATCCTAAGCCCAAAACCCTAACCCCCCAAACCTTCAACCCCTAAATCAGTTGGAAGGTACCGTTGCTGATGAACAGGGAAGCTCTTGGCATGGTGGCCCGACGCGAAGCGAGACCGTCCCCTGCCCAGCCAGAGGTTCAGGAGTTCAGGGCTTGGGTCCTATACCAGTATCTTTATTAGTAGTATAATATAATACTACAGGGTTCAACGGTAACATTGTAATAGTTGTAGTAGTCCGGCAATGGTATAGGTTGGATACTACCTCCACTCATTATCAGTTGGATGGTATTTATATCATTACTGTATAGAGCCCCTTACTATTGGCCAGACTCTTAACGGGTGTGGGCAGGACCCAAACTATAACTTAGGGCTCAGATTCTAAGATGTTGTATGAGACATTGTCTAAACTCCTAGTCCTAGTACCACCCTTAATAACCCCCTGTAGTAGGCCCCTATATAATCCCCTATATAACCCGCCTTTAAAGAGTTTAGACCCTAAATCCTAAACCCGATAACCGGCCTTAAGGAGTTTAGACGAAGGCTCATCTAGAAACCCAAACCCTGTAACCCCCTTAAAGGAGCTTAGACTGGGGCTTATGTAGAAACCCTAACCCTACAACCGCCGTTTAAGGAGTTTAGACTACGGGTTATGTAGGACTTTGGGTGGGGGCCCTGGGATGGTGGAGGCTCAGACGGAAAAGAAAAACGGACAAATACGTGGAAGTTTCCCTGAACAGGGATCCCAATATAGACGCCAAGATACGCGGTTTAGGGTTTAGGGACCCCAAAATACTACAGTCCTTCTTACAGGGATCCAAGAAATGGTGCCTCCAATTTTGATTGGGAACTCCCATGTGGAGGCTGGGATTCTCTAGTGGGTTGATAATTTGTAATCCCAACCTCCTAAAACTCAGCCTCCCCACCCCCTAATACTTGGTATCCCTGTCCTGTACATTTGTCATTTGAGTATTCATTGTTTGGGGTTGGGGTTGGGTGTTACACCCAGTGTTACCTATACAGTGGAGTATCAAACAGACAAGAAAATGAAACATGAAATGGAGCGTGCTTAGCTTTTTTTGCTAGTACGTTTCTACAACTTTTTGCTTTGCAACACGTTTGCGAATCTGAGTTTGAAGCGAGACCAAGAGTACTCTAGTCATCATAAGAGACTATAGGGTATGACTTTGACCTTGTTGCAACTCGGATTTCACTTCCCTAGCTCTTCCGCAACCCACCAACAGTCTTGGGTAGGATATATATCTGGGGTTTAACTTAGTTCCGATTACATTTGGCGTTGACTGACAGACCTAGGGATTTAGTACTCCGGCTTCTGAAAGTAGAAGGCGACATTTGTTCAGTTCTTTCTGCCACAAAATTGGGCAATGCTTCGCGCTTTTAAGCTGAAGATGGTACCTGCAGTGCTCGTTATTGTTATTATGTGGTTCCCTACATGAGAGCAGGCATGCATGGCACTTGTTGTAAGTTTGAGGTGTAAGGCTTCAGCGCTTGATCGTAGAATATCGTAGATTTCGTGAATGTGTTTTAGCATCCAGCTGCTACAACTGTGGGAACCCAGGAAGCCCACCAACAGATGTAGCCCCTTGATTGAAAACCTCTGTGTTTTAAGGAAATAGATGTTAGGCTACTTCTAGCAAGCCCTTCTTATGGAGGGTGAGTTCCAGAACCGGCTGGCCTACAACAATTACCAGAGGGGATCTACCACGAAGGGGCACTATCGAAGCCTTTATCTACGCCTTATGTAACTCCCCGCCTGCAAGTCCCCTTACAGTAAGTTTACCCTAGGTGGGCCCCCACCCATAACAGTGGCTATAAGGGATAATGGTAGTAAGTATATTAGGGCCCTCTTATCTTCCTGTTATACAAGTCTTACAGGGTGTGGGGTCCTCCTAACCGTTCTGATTCTTCACTACAGGTTGAGATAGAGCGCTACGCGCTCTTCGGCCCCTCGGAGATCTTCAGCGAGCGCTCGGCCGACTTGCGCCGGGTAGATCCGGCAGTGGTTGGTATGTCGTTCGATGAGGTGTTCAGCTCCATAGAGAACCTTGGCTCTGCTTTACCCTTTTTTGGGAGCCTAAATTGGGATAATGGAAAAGAAAATGGAAACTACTATAGTATATTGGTTATCTGGGTGCGTTACTGGGTAGGCTTCCGGGGATATTTAATAATATAGGGATAATGGAAAAGAAAATGGAAACTACTATAGTATGTTGGGGCTTAATTGGGATAATGGAAAAGAAAATGGAAACTACTATAGTATATTGGTTATCTGGGCGCTTTACTGGGTAGGCTTCCGGGGATCTTTAATAATATAGGGATAATGGAAAAGAAAATGAAAACTACTATATTATATTGGGGCTTAATTGGGATAATGGAAAAGAAAATGGAAACTACTATAGTATATTGGTTATCTGGGTGCTTTAC
>CAJNIZ010045007.1:31059-46952 GCA_905231905.1 Symbiodinium pilosum
GATCCGCCCAGGGGTCTGGGTATTTGGGGTTTAGCGTCTAGAGCACTCTCCAGCTTTCGCAGATCCGCGGCCTAGGCAAGGCAGGACAGTACCAGAAAGCAGTCGGGGAGAGCTGGACTCACTTCCCCAATGTCTCCAGGGCACCCGGATGCTGGACTGTGTTGAGTATAAAAGCAGTGTATTGATTCTATGAAAATATATAGTACATGCGTATGTGTGTATATATATATACATGTATACAGGTGATTACGGTGGTATAAAATGTATATAAGGGTATATGAGGCTATGTAGGTCATCTTGGTTCTGCTGGGAGTGTGCATTTCTGACACAATCCCTATTGAATCCCAGATAAGGACCCCACAACTTTCGTTCAATTCGTTACGTAAGCCCAAGCCCTAAACCCCAAACTCTAAACCCTAAAACCTACAATCTCTTCGAAATTTACCTTGCAGGAAGCATCCAGAGCTGGGTGGGTTGTGTGGTTCCTGGTGCCTGCTGAGGGGTCCAAAGTCTGGCAGGGGCGGGTCTTCGGAGTCTACAGTTCCCCTTAAGTAGATAGAAGATAGAATCCCCCGAAACCATAATAAGATCCACACATAATCACATATACCGCATAGTCTATCTACCCAGGGGAGACTATATGTAGAGGCTTTTTCCTTGACTTCCCCCAAAGTCCCTGCACCGGCCAGAAAGCCATCAAGTAACAGACAAGGGGTCCTAACCGGTCTTCTTCGAGCTAAGGCTTGCGAAGGCTTTAGGGCTTAGGGTTGCGGCCAGTACAGGATTCCAGGAAGGAAGTCGCGATTTAGGGCCAATGTAGGGTTCTTGCATATGATTCCTGTAGCCCTTAAATAATTCCACATGGTTCTCATATACCTCTTTTTCCACTACTGCCCTTGAAAACTTCCTTCCTGTAATTTGTGCAATGCCCATAAACGGGGGTAAACATGTTTGGACATTGCCTTTTCTGTGGTCCCACCGGCCCAAGGACCGTTCAAACTTGATTTTTCGCGTGGTCCAAAACCCTATAGTCCCCCTTAAGTAGATAGAATATGGCTATGTTATAAAAAGATCCCCATATACCCTATTCTATCTACTTAACGGGAACTATAACGCTAAGGAAATGTCGGGGGCTTCCACTGCTGCTGCATCGATACCGGCCAGCCTGGAACTTCGTGGACCCTAGTTGCCAGGTTACTGGGCTGCTGTTCGGGAACTCGAATTAAGTGGCCTTAAACCCTAAACCACATTATGGGTATATGGGAAATACTCGGCTTTCCTAAGTATGTATAATCAGAAACATAATAATACCCTGAACCCTCAACCACATTAGGGGTATATAGTAGATACACCATATTATGGGTATATAGTATATAGTACATACTAGGCGCTCCTAAGCCAAAACCCTAAACCCTAAACCCAAATTTAAGTTCTGCAATAGCAACCCAGGTTAGCGGACTTTGGCTCCTTGGCTCCGAATTTTGAAGCCTATAGTCCCTCTTAAGTAGAGAGGGTATCGGGTTTAGGG
Source organism: Symbiodinium pilosum (assembly GCA_905231905.1). NCBI lineage: Eukaryota > Dinophyceae > Suessiales > Symbiodiniaceae > Symbiodinium > Symbiodinium pilosum. Next base: position 32,588 of record CAJNIZ010045007.1, read on the forward strand.
TGATAGTCCCCGTTAAGTAGATAGACAATGCGGTATATGGGGATCTTTTTATAATATATACCCCAAGCTATACTCTATTTACTTAGGGGGGGACTATAGGGACGTTTTAAGGGTAAGGGTGCAAGGTTTAGGGATTAAAGACTATATTAGTTTTAAGGCTTAGGAACGTTTTAAGGGTTAGGGTGTAGGGCTTAGGGATTAAGGACTTACTATTGTTAAGGATTAGAAACGTTTCCAGGAGTTAGAGTGTATAAGGCTTAGGGACTAAAGACTATATTGGGGGGGGTTTTAGGTAAGGACTTTTCAGAGATCCCTGGTCCCACTCCATGGACCCCCTGTTTGGTGCCCTGAGTTTCGGTGTCTGGTTTCAGGATGCCTATTTTTCTATTGGAGTGGTCTGCTGCCTTCACTTCTATTTCGTTTCTTGATATGTTTGTTTAGAAATTGCTTGCATACGTTTTCCACCGTCCCACCCCAAAATTCTGTCATTTTTGATTTCAACGAGCTTGTGTTCCCTAAGCCAGAATCCCTAGCACTCAGGTTTAGTTCTGGGCCGCGATGCTGGGGTGCGTGTGGAATTTGCGGCGCTCGTGCGCAAAGGCACAGACGGCCTCGTGGCTTCGATCGGCACGCACGATGAGTGTCGATCCTTGTTTTACGTAGATGAGACACTGGCCTGCACCCAGGCATCAAGGGCCCCTTTTGGGGGGGTGCCTGTAGTAAGAACTATAGGATTTCGGGGTCTATACTGGGGCCCATATTTCTGAAAACCTGCTCGTACTCTGTCACAAAGAGCGTGGCTTTATCCGTAAATGATTTTAGACTTAGTTGCCTTCCGCAATTTTATGGCCATCGCAGCCTCAAACCCCAGACGCTGCAACCCCAGAGCCCAACACCATGAGTGCGGCAGACATCACCTTTAGGGTTTAGGGTTTAGGGTTGTCATGCAACCCCCCCCCCCCCAGGATACAGCTTGCCAGTGGAAAGCTTCTTCTCGCGGACCCTGCTGATGTTGCAGATTTCGACACTTTGCAGCCAGCTGCCTCTGAGGCGACACCCCGCATATGTACTATAGTCAAAACTCCTTAAAGGGGGGTTATATTAGGGGTTATTAAGGGGGATACTAGGAGTTTAGACTCTAGCTCATACGGAATACTCTTATAGTTAACATCCAATGGAAGCGGGAGGTTTTAGAACGAGAGAGAGGAGCAATCATGTGAAACTCTGGTGCAAAATCCATCCTCTTCTATAACCCCAATCCCCTAACGATTCACCCCCATCCCCACTAGTAACGACTCCCCTGTATAGTGCCATCATCTACTTGGGGCTTTGTTTTTTGGGGAGGCGATTCTAGGGTGTTATATGGCTTCTATAGGAATCCTTGCGTCATCCACAATAATGGTAATGAGGATCGTGTGTAATTCCTAGTTTCCACAGCATGCTGCTGCTTTTGCCTGATCGGCTTAGGGTTCTTGAGTAGACGGTTGAGGGATATAGGGTTGAACTATATAGTCCCCCTTAAGTAGATAGAATATGGCTTTGGGTATATTATAATAAGATCCCCATATAAACCATATTCTATCTACTTAAGGGAGACTATAAGTTTAGGGTTTTGTGGGATCAGCGATTGATTAAGGTCGAGGGCGCTGGATCCCCTCTGAGATTCTCTTCTCTGAGCATCCCTATATTCCTTATGTTCCTATGAAGGAACTAAAACCCAAGCCCAAGATTCTCAACTCGAAATCCCTAAACCCTAAACCCTAAAGGGGAAGCCCTTACTTGGACTGTCAGGGGCACTTAGTAAGCATACTTACGGACACCTTCCAAGCCATATAACCCCCCCCAGTCATCCCCATGATTCACGAATCACCAACTAAAAAAACCCTGGCCCTAACCCCTTAACTCTCAACCCTAAACACCAAATAGTATGGTGATTTCTCTTTTCTTTTCCATTCCACCTGAAGCCCCTATTGGCCGCCTTGCTTTCAGGCCTAGTAAGATTATATTCCTTATATAAAATACTATACCCCAAAAGGAGGATATTAATCTTACTCTATACTGGGTACCATAATATCCCCAAATAAATTACTACTCTATTGGCCTCCTTGCTTCCCTGTTACCCTAAACCCTAAACCCTAACCTTGCTTTCAGGTGAGCTCTGAAGATGACTTGGCTGGCCTGGATGGACCTGCGGTACCGTGTGGCCTGGGAGCCGGCTACTACCCCGTGATCCTGTGACTGGCTTTAGGGATTTTGAGTACCTTCCTAAAAAAGGGAGGCTCTGAGTATAGCTCACCAAATACTAGAATCTCGTTTTGTTTTTCCTGTTTGGCGTGCTAGTAGAATATGGTAGTTTTCATAGACTTCATAGCCCTATAAGTATCGTTTATAGATGTAGAGCCCCCCAGAGAAGGTCATCAAAAGCTGTGTTCTGGTAGGCGAAATTCCTAACCCCAAACCCGAAACCCAAAACCTTAAACCCTTAACCTTAAACCCTAAACCCCAGTCTAGGTCTCAAGATGCGCTTCAAAAGGTTTGCCGGGTGACTGTCGTCTTTCATCCAAGCCGATTGCCCAAAGTTGCTGGCTCGCACTTGCTGTATATAGGGGCTTCCCTTAATTGGGGGTTATATAGGGATTAGGGTTTAGGGTTTCCCAAAATTTGAATGTCCCCATACTAAGGGCTATAGTATTTTGGGGTCTATGTTGAAATTACCGTAAATTGGAGAAGTGGAGAATCAAATACAACAGAAGATGGAAAATCAAATGTACGCTCGGGCTTTATGATGGCAATGGCGTATAGGTGGTTTTATTTGTGTAAAAGCCCAAGTATTTGCGAATACTGCTTCTCATTGTCCGAAAATAACAACAGTATCTTATGCCCCAAAAGCTTGTCCCCACCTTTTTGGTTGTGGCTGGCAACTGGCATGTTACCTTCCCTAAACCATAAAAACCCTAAACACCCTAAACCCTACACCGTAAACCTTCTAAGGTGTAGCCCAGAAAAGACTGGGTAATGCTTAGGAGGTGGTCCTATCAACCTAAACTTTTCTTGTCATCTACCACGAACGAAGGGTGAAGGGCATTTTCCGTCAGCAGATAATATGGAACATCACATGCATTCTCCGTTAGTGCAGATCGTCATGAATACAGGAAACCCTAAACCCTAAACCCTAAATTGAATACAGGAAACCCTGAGCCTCAAACTCAAACCTACAACTGTAAACCCTAAACCCTAATAACTCTGCACCGGCCCTACAGATTCCCCAAAACCTCAAGCTCTTACAGAAGATGCCGTGAACGGAACGGTCAAAATCCTACCGGTACGTACTCACTTCGATCAAATGGAGGCTGTAGACACAAACCCCCTGTAATGGCAATCTTTCGGGTGTGTTATGTCGAAGAGGCTATTGTTGTAGCACCCGTCCCCGTATTTGGCTCCTACTGCTCTGAGGCAAATTGTCCTGAATACACAAACCTCCCGCCCTAGACCCTAAACCCCAAATCCTAAGCCGTAAATACTAGTTTCCATTTCAGCTTCCATTATCCCAATATGACCCATATATATATATGTATATGTCTATATATAACCTATAATATAGTAGTTTCCATGTTCTTTTCCATTATTCCCAGCGTAGGTATCCCGACACTTCCCGCCGCGAGCGCGCTCACCTGCGACCCGAGCGCCAGGAGAGAGGCCGGTGGCGCCAGCAGCAAAGCCTGTTGCCAGGCTGTTCAACATTTTTTGTGTAGGCTTTAGGGATTAGGGTTTAGGAATTAGGGTTTAGGGTTTAGGGTGTGGGCTTCTGGGTTTAACTTCGGGGCTGGTAACAAACTTAATGCTTTGCAGGCGTTGCTGTACAGCCTAGGCTGCCTCACGGCCGCCGAGGCCCAAGAAGGACCTCCTGACTTAAGTACGGTGTTTCTCAAAGCTAAGGTCCCCCTTAAGTAGATAGAATATGGGGTATATGGAGATCTTATTAAAATACCCAAAGCCACATTCTATCTACTTAAGGGGGACTATAGGGCCCCCCTGTGTACTCCGGACGCCAACTTGTCAGTCTGGAGCCCCCCTCATGGGGGACATGGAACTTTGGGAAACATCCAGAAGTCAGCTCGAGAAAACAAGAGCGCGCCTGCTTCTTGCAGCTTCCAACCGCACAGGCAACCAACCCTAAACCCTAAAACCCTAAACCCTAAAACCCTAAAACCCTAAAACCCTACAACCCTAAACCCTAAAACCCTAAACCCTAAAACCCCCTACCGCAAATCCCTGTTCACAGTGATAAAGTCACCCTAGCTCAAATGAGCTATAGTCTAAACTCCTTAAAGGGAGGTTATATAGGGAATTATATAGGGGACTACTATAGGGGATATTAAGGGCGATACTAGGAGTTTAGACAATAGCTCAAATATTTTTGTAGAGGACCGAATTTTCAAGAATTGCCACCACGAGAGCTTAGAATGTGTCAGAGCCCTTTTGGGAAGCCATTTTAACGATTACACCATATTCCACAATCCACCCTCCCGAATAAAGACAATTCCTATTATAGTACAGTTCTACAAGACGGCAATATTTGTTGTTAGGGCTTGGCGGATTGTTGCTACCCTAAACCCCAAACCCTAAACCCCTTCACGTCATGCCCTGTGTGCCCCAAGGGGTCTGGGCCCGGGCTTATCATTGTCCATGCCCCCCCATCTTGACGGCGGTTGAGGCAAGCACCCCAATTTTTACGTGAGTGGTGGGCTGGTATACAGCATGATACCCACAATATCCTCCCACTTTTCTTGCATTATTGTTTCGAAGATGCGCTGAACCCTTGAATCGTCTCCACAATAGTTCCCCGCAATGATTAAAACAACTTTTTCAGCGTGCCTTAGAATCTTAGAAGGCCATTCTCCAAGTAGTTGTTCCGTGCACCCCCACACCCTACGCGAAGCCTTTCACAGCAAATCCCTCCAACGTGTTCCCTTAAACTCTGCAATCAAACCCATTACATGGTAGATTGCATATAATGGGAGGACCACAATGTATACCCCAATGTAGTCCAGTCCTTAGTATAGGGACCCCCATGTTTTTTGGAAGCCCCCTCATATATCCCTACAGAATATATAGCCGTAAACCCGAAACCCTTTCTTGTCCATTCTCTGGGCCTTGTGCGAAGGCGTTTTCAGCGCCTGCTGGTGTCGGCCTGAAGGCATGTTCGCGAGCGCTGTAGAAGCCTGAATAACTACAACTAAGGTTTAGTGTTTTGGGAATAATAGAGAATTTGGAAGAGACATGGGGTTCATAAAGTGGCTTGAGGGGATAGCTCTGATATTATGGTCCTAGTTTTGTTGGAGAATGAGCTTCTAGGGTACGCAAGTAGACTTCAAATTGAATGAACAACAGAAATAACCACTGTCATGGTAGAAACATACTGCGCGCCCTATGATAATAAGATTGCTGTCCGTAACAGTACGGCCAAAAGCTTTGGTCTGCCCACGCCCCAAGGCACAGAGTACGTCACGAAGCTCCAATCCCTGTGCCCTGCCCAGTGGTTTCTACATCTACAACCGCTGATTATTCCGACTCCATCCACGGAACCGTTTTACAAAATCAAGTCGCCATTTGTCGACTCTCTCGTACCGATTGGAGGTCCGAATTTCAGATTTTAGACCTACAGCTAGTAATCCCTGGACCCCTGTTCATCATCTTCCCTCCTTCCAGAGCCATCCAACCTTGTCCCTCAAAATCTTTACCCCCCCTAAAAGCACCTAAGCTCTCAAAAAACTGAGCCCTAAAAGTCTCAAACCCTAAAACAAACCAAGCCCTAAAAAATCATTAAACTCTAAAAGCCCCTACGCCCTAAAACTCCTCAACCCTAAAACCCCTAAACCCAACCCTAAACACCCCCCGCCCCTCCTGAACGCTAAGAACCCCTAAGCCCTAGACACACCTAAGCCCTACACAAGCTGAAAAAAATCACCCCTAAAGCCTAAAAAGAACCTAAACCCTAAAACGCCCCTAAACCCCGAAAGCCCCTAAACCTTAAAAAAAAAACCCTAAACCCTAAAAACTCCTCAGCCTTACAAAGCCCTAGCCCCTAAAGAGCCTTAAGCCCTAAACACCTAAACCCCAAAAACCTTAAACCCTGAAAACCCTAACCCCTAAAGACCCCTAAAGCCTCATATTTGGGCGAACCAAGACAATTGAGGGTACCATTAGTAGTTCTAGCTATATGAGCAGCACAGAAACAGATGCCCCCCACCGCACTTCGTTGAAGTAATCACTTCTTCTGATATTGAAACACCCACCCCAGTAATACTACACATTTCCAAAATGTTGTAGTGCAATATTTAATGTTGCGGGGTTGGGGGGTGGGGCGTATTCAATATGAAGGGGAGGGGATAAGTTCGGCTGGAAATAGGAGTAGTCGTGGAAAGGCAGGAGTGAGTGTAACAGTACTATAGTAGCCACAACAATTACCAATATCCTAGGTCCCCTTTGCAAGTATGGTACACAGTACCTCAAACAGACACCAGCATGATATTGACGAATTATTTGGGCCTTACATTATAAGCCCTATAAGCCCAAACTCAAATCCAGGTTTCATTTCATTTTCCATTTTGTTTTCCTTTCCATTTTGCAGTATTGGGGTACCATAGCCCTAAAGCCTATATTACCTATATTTTACAGTCCCTACATTGGGCGCCTACGGTAGGAAGGCCAGCCAGAAGCCCAAATCTGTGCCTGAAGGCCAAAGACAGCCAGACCAAACGGAGACACCTTCACAGCGAGTCTGCGAGACAGCGATAGGTGGAGCCGCGCTGTTTCTTGTTGTGTAGGGGTTTAGGGTTTAGGGTTGGGGTTTATATGGGGGTATATTTACAAGTGTTCTATAGGGTTCAGGCTTTAAGGTTTGGGGTTCAGGGTCTTCCTCCAAGGCCGGTAAAATTCCTTTGACAGAGGACCTTACAAACCTTTGCAACTGAGCGCCCAACTGTTTTGTGTAAGAATGTATATGGTTGGTTGTCAAAATGATGGTCCCTTTTTGGATCCCTACTATAATACGGCCCCTAATATTTGGGGTACCCAAAAAGGGACCATAATTTTGACAACCACCCATATGTCGCTGCCAAGTCTATGATGTTTCGTCCGTGCTGCGGTCCTGCTCTAAGTTAGGGCATCCTAGATTGGATTGCTCTTAAGGAATTTAGACTAAGTTACCATATTCTGGGTATATAGGTAAATAATAGGGTTTCCTCATTATAGCAAAGAGGTTTAAGTTCTTGAAAAGCACCCCAGTAGATAGAAGTTGTTCAGCAGAGATTGCTTGGGTTAGGCCCCCACCCATTAGGAGTGGTATACCAGGAATATGTAAGGACTGAAATATGATGACCGTTACCTATTGTGGCCACTATCAGAGGGTAGGGGCCCAACCTAAGAGATTGCACCCTAAACCCTAAACCCGGTGCAAGGCGGGCCCCTTCATGTGGCAGGAGCCCAAGCGCAAGTGCATGGTATCATCTCAGTGGACCCCCCCTCCCTGTAATGGTGGTAGAATAAGAATATACGAGGACCTTAATAGCCATTACGCCTTAGGGTTTAGGGTTGGGGCTGTAGGATTTGTTCTTAAGGGTTTGGTAAGGTTTAGGGTTCATGGGGTATCATCAAAGTGAATCAAGCCCAAACTCGAATGCCCATATCAACCCAGTTTCCGTTTAGTTTTCCAGATTATTTTTTCCAGACGTTTCCCCGCGATGGATAATATTTCCCTTAAACTGAATATGGTAGTAGCTTGCATCCCAAAGTCCAAGTAAAGTCCTCTGCTTTAGTCGTGCTAGAGGTGCCCCCATTGACTGTGTTGCCCTTCTGCTGAGGATTCCAAGGAGGGACGCTGACTTTGACGCGGGGTTATCTTCCACCCTGTGCGAATTATGGCAAGAGTGCCAGTAATAGTATATGTAGCAACATATGTTACTGGCAAGATCAGCGGCAGCACGACCATGTTGAAAGCTTAGTAAGTCCAACTGAAATCGGTAGCAAACATGTGCCTAGACCTCCCATATACCCATGATAAGAGCCAGTATGCCCATCATTTTGGGGTTGACGGTCGTTTGGGGTGTAAACCCTCTTGCTGAGGTTGGTCCCGTAGAACTTGCAGGCAACGATGGCCAACCCCCTGAGCAGGACGGTCGGAAGTTGTGGGCTTTAGGCTTGTAGGCTTTCGTGGTTTAAGTGCTTTGTAGGGTTTAGAGCTAGGAATTTGGAGATTCCGACTGAAGGGTTGCACAAAAGAAGTGGCTGGAAGGGTTTTGTTTTCGGGGTCAAGGGCGAGACTTTCTGGCAGTCGGAACAAAATGCTTGGACAAATATGGTTTGACGACTTCTGCGGCGCCAAGCTGATGCGGAACTTCTAAAATCTTTCTCTGGATACCGAAGATACTTACAGATGCGGGGCACGTTCTGTGGATTTAGGGTTGTTGTACTGCACAAGCAGACATTGTTGGGACGTTTGAAGGGTCAGGCCGGCTGGTACTCAGGATTTGGGTTTTAGTGATATTTGGAACCCCACCATCACCATATGAGCCATAGTCTATAACCGCTATAGTAGTCCCCTATAGTAATCCCCTATATAACCCCCCTCTAAGGAGTTTAGACCCTAAACCCTATCCCTAAACCCCAAACCCTATAGAATCTCTTATATAACCCCCTTTTAAGAAGTTTCCACGAAGTACATATGGCTTTTCATGACTGGGGCGCCTGATTCCAGGATCCTGAGAGCGCGAGATCGCCATACGTGCGCGGGGTTTAGGATTTAGGGGTTTGGGGTTTAGGGTTTTGGGGCTTAGGGTGTAGGATTTAGGCTTTAGGGTAGAGCATCCTGATACTAGGTAGGGGAAAAGCCGAGTTTGAACTAGAATTTTTTTTACAGCATAGATAAGAATTGTGTGTTGCAATATGCCTACCTAGTCCTTATAGAATCTGATGCACACAAGGGGGGGCTGTAAAACTGTGGGTCACCTTTTGGGGCACCCCACATGTCAGGGGCCGTGTTGGAATGGGGTCCAAAAGGGGACCATAATTTTGACAACCTACCATGTTTGCTGTTGTAAAAGACAGCAAGTCTTCTGGGCTCTTGCCGAACAACAGTTCACATTTTTTGTATACCTCGCCCAATATGGATTCAAAAAGATCATGTTTAACAGTTTTCGCCAAGGAGATGGAGGTAGCCTAAGTAGGTCTACATAGGGTTACATAGGAGACTTGAAAAGAGCGCAGAAATTGCCACATGTTTTTTATAGGGTTTAGGGTCAAAAGGCTCGTAAGAGCCCACCCACCACCCAAATATATGTGTACATGTAAATGTATGTGTACACATATATACACATGTATAGATAGGTTGCATATTGCTGGGGGGGGGTGGATATACACATGAAAAGAGAGGTCTGATATATGATATAGGTGGGTGGGAAAGGGAGTTCATTATGACGTGGGTGCAGAGTTTAAAATACTAGGCGGAGGGGTGAGGGGAGTAAATCATTCCGCCCACATTCCAATTCAGTAGCCCTGACAGCAGTTAGGTGGCATTTTACATGGGATGCTTTGAGTGGACCCCCACCCTGTAACAGTGACTATAAGGGATAGCATGGATTATTGTAGGGTCCTCTTATATTCCCCACTATTACAGGGTGGGGGGCCCTCCTATGCTATAGTCCCAAATTATAGGTTAGCTTAAGTTGTCCTTGCAAATAGAGCATCTTATGAGAAGAACACAACCATACGTGGTTCACCAAAAACACTACTCAGCTGGGTTCTGGGGTTAGTGCCAGGGACTTGCTCGCCGCAATGCTGACGAGCAACTAAGCTAACCTGTTCGTAGCGCAAGGGTTCAAGCGTAGGTAGAGGAAGGGGTCTTCTCAGAGCATGGGCCGCCTACAGTCGTACTAGCGAAGTTCATTTGAGAAATCAAGGAGTGTTTGAGGTTTAGGGTTTAGGGTTTAGGTTTTGGGGTTTAGGGTTTAGGGTTTAGGGCTTTGAATTTCAGCCTCCTGAGGTGTTCAGCATGTAGGAGTTTCATGTTGGTTCACAGGCAAGGCATTTGGATGACCATGTTGATGAGCTTTCAGGGGAAGAAGCCCGGGCAGAGATTTAGTGCTATCCCCTAATATCACACCCCTCCCCCCTATATTCAATATTCCCATAAGTTATACATTAGCTATGATATGCCACAATGGGATTAGTGGATATTAGGGGAGCCGTGCCACAATGGGATTAGTGGATATTAGGGGAGCCGTGGGGGTTTCATAGCCGGGGGGAGCGGATTACTCCTCTGTCGGACGGTAGCGGATGACTGCTCTTGGTGTTTCGTGGGAATGATGGCATGGATCTCCGAAATTGCCAGTACCTGAACCTACAAAGTACATATATACGTATAGCCCAGACGCCTTTAGATTGCTTTGTTCTACATACTTTCGGGGATTGGGTCGCCCATTTCATATGATTACTAAGCACCCGGGAGATATTTCGGCTTATCAGTTGACCTGTACCTCGTTTTGATTGTTTCCGCATGGTACGAATTGGAAGTTGCAGCTACAGGAGCTGGCTGGCAACACATGGTAAGTGCGGCAGCTTAGGTGGACCCCCCCACATAGGGGACAAGATAGGGCAGTATTGTAGGGGTTATTACGAGGGATTCTAGGAGTTTAGACTATAGCTCACATGTTCGGAATGAAGCTTCATTATTTGTAAGAGAAGAGGTGCGCGGTAAACATTCATGATGGTCAAATGGCTATGATCTGCAATGTCCACGTGATTATTCGACATATTTTATATGGGGGATTGTCAAAATTATGGTCCCTTTTTGGGTCCCCTAAATTAGGCCCCGCATTAGGCCCCGTATTATAATAGGGACCCAAAAAGGACCATAATTTTGACCACCCCCCATATGCAAATGCGCCGGGCTGGCCTCAGAACCCAGTCCGTGCTTCAAAAAATGCAGATTCTCACCCGCTTTATAAGCTTTCCAAAAACAAGGGGTCCTTTTTTGGTGGCTCCCTATACTTAGGATTATTGTATATTTGCATCTATAATGGGTTCCAACCATTCATGGAAACTCCCAAGTCTGCAAGCGGCAGACAGAAACAGCAGTCCTCGTTTTTCCAGAGAACCCTAAACCCTGGACCCTAAACCCTAAACCCTAAACCTACTCAGCAATAAGCCCACGCCCACTCCGACTCTGAATCTTGTATCGAGGGCCTCCCAGAACCGCTTAATAGGTGTTATAGGGCTAGGGTTTAGGGTTTAGGGTTTAGGGCCGAGCAGAGGGTTTGGTCCCCATTAAGTAGATAGAATATGAGGTATATGGGGATCTTATTTCAATATACCCAAAGCCATATTCTATCTACTTAAGGGGGACTAAAGCTGGAGGGCCCCGGTAGTTACTGTACTAGTTCACTATAATATAAGGAGAATGTTTTTCATGACGAGCATGTCGTGCTCAAAGGCTGCGAGGTGATAGGGTGCAGGGCTTAGGGTTTGGGGTTTAGGGTAAGGAGAAGGGACTTGAGTGTCATGACGTCAGGATTCCCAAACTTCACAGCATTTTTGAGGGCCTGATTTTTTTCGACGTTTCTCCATGATGCCTCAATGCCTGTTGTCAGGTACTGGACCGATTTCTTCTGAATGTCCTGGGTTATGCCTTGGAGGCTTGAACTGCCTCCCTGAGACCCAAGCCAGTTGCTTGATATTCAAAAGCCTGCATGACCTGGTAGGCCAGAATGTGATAATTCCACAGGTACTTTGCTAATTGCTAAACCCTTAAACCCAATCCCCACTAAATCATGAAGAAAGGCAGCCCCTGCTCCCTCCAATCTTACTAGGGGTAGATATGATCTCGGAGGCTTGCCCGAAGCCCGAAAGAACGTACAGAAGTGGCCGTTTGGTCCATTTTTTGGTTTGGCTATAGATTTACGTGCATTGGAGATGGAGGTTGGGGTCTAGAGAACATTGGAGCCCATCCTAAAGCCTAAGCTGTAGCACGACCAGTTGAATTCAGTTTTGTCGTTCCGGCCTATCCATGGCCAGTGCAGGGTTTAGGGTAGAAATGCAATTGGGTCGTAGATGTTTGACTCATCAACTTTATCCATCAGGAGGACCCCTACCCTGTAGTAGCGACATAACCGGAATATACGAGGACCCTGATATAATCCTCATTATTCCTGAAACCACGATTACTGGGTGGGGGGTCCACCTAAACCCTATACTATACAAGCCTATATAGCCCCATATACTCATAGAACCCCTATATATCCCGCAATTTGTCCAAGATGGACATTGTAACCCTGTACAACCCTATATAACCGCTATACTCATACCTATATATCCCCTAATTTGTCCAAGATGGACAGTGTAACAGGGACCCTGGGTCTTTCAGAGGTGCAGAGAGTAACCCTCTCCCCTCAATATTAACCGCCCCACCCTCCTAATATCAAATACTCAAGCCATTTCCACAACGCCCCCTCCCTATAGTAGCAGACGGGGCGGTCAGACTCGCAATCTTCGGAAGTCGGCCAAGGCAGAGCATTAATCCTGCCAAGCGTACAGGAAGCTAAACACATTTAACACCCGCTGGTAAGTATAGGAAGCCAGAATGCAGATTGGGGGGGCGGACGTTGTATAGCTGCGGGAAAAGAATCATGTCCCGCGGAGTGTTCCAGTTGTCCTTGCAGTTGGATCACTACCCTAATCCCAAAGCTTTTGCAAAGCTTTACGCGTTCCAATTGCTGGGAAGGCGCCGCAACTTCCCGTATCCCAGAGACTCCAAGCCATATTTAAGTTATGGCATATGGCTTGTTTTCAAAAATTACGCGCCCCTTTTGATTACATTTATAGATGGCCCCTGTCGATTGTATTTGTAGATTATAGTATGGCACCTAATTTTGGAGGGGTACCAAATTGGGCTTCATTTTTGGAACTACCCATGTGTCACATGCTGTATGTATCTTAGAGGATAGTTGCAGGGAGCTTTTGATGCGAAAGGTCGACTACGACCGCATTCGGGTAGTGGATGAGGAGGTGACGCCGGGTCCTCGGATCAAAATCTGGATATGTTTCAGGGTTTAAGACTTAGTTTTCAGTAAGGTTTGGGGTTTCAGGTTTAGGTTTAAGTAAGGTTCAGGGCTCAGGGTTTGGGGAATCTAGATTCAGGACTCGCCACATGGTTAGCCCTAAACAGTATACCCGACGTAGGATAGTAGTTTCCATTTGTTTATCCGTTGCCCTATTTACCCCTTCACATATATGTATACATATACCCCTTCATAACCCCAGGGTCTAGGGTTTAGGATGGGAAGGTTGCGCATGGGCTGTAGGGCCCCGGATGAGACTTGCTGCCCGGAGGCTGACCTGCCAACCCACAGTATTCACTTGAATTTCATGTTCATCTTAGGAATAATGTAGACCCCAGATTCATAAACCGCCTCCCCTTCATAGGGGTGAAAGTAGGGATCCTAATATTGAGGCCCTTAAAAGGCAGGGGGTTTATTAATCATAGGTCTACATTAAGTTTAGGAAAACCCACCTGAAAGCAAGAAGGTGTGGTCCGCAAGGTGACAGAAGCCCACTGGGGCTTCAGAACCGTGGGAGGTTGAGGGTTTTATTGAGGGACCTTAATTTCCATTTTTTCTGGGAGCTCTATTGTTCTATTGTTAGCGGGGGGCAACATTGAAAGGGTCCCACATTATATCATGCCAGAATATAAAAGGAATCCATCACCAGACTATTGGCAATTTAGGCCCCAGTAGCCTGGGTTGGCCCCTAAAGACGTTTTGAAAAATATTGTATATAGGGTCCCCTATTAAAGCCATTAGGGAAAATATTGAAATATCCCAAGGGCCTACCCAGTAGTAGAGAGTTGTGAATCTTTCCTATAGTTTGAGGGCTCCAAAATCAAGTCACACTATAGGGGACCTCACAATCATTATTCCTGATAATGAATAAACGGGCGCCAAAACACATTATAGGTGACCTCAAAGCTAAAGAGGGTCCAAAATGCAGTACTTCAAGTAAGCGTACAAAAAATGCTGGTAGTTCTACAGGTCTCTACAACAGTGTCTCTTTTGCTGGTGTAGGGCTGGTTGCACGGTGTTTGGCTTCGTCAAAACGTGTGTGTCTAACTGTTGTGTCTTTTCACCTGCTAACATCAACTGTTCCCCATGTATTGTAGTCTACTGCAGTGGGAATATTTGATACCAGTGGGTGGGAGAGCTCAATATTCGGGGAGCGAATAGCCCTACTGTACCTGACCCCCTTTCTTGAGAAGGAGCCCAGCCTCCGAACATGTAATATACCAGGAATAATGGCTTTGGGGTTTAGGGTTTAG
>CAJNIZ010045008.1:0-19978 GCA_905231905.1 Symbiodinium pilosum
CCACAACAGTCCTTTCTGAACATTTAATACTCCCAAAATGTAGTTCATTATAATATAATGGGAGTATCTAATATCAGAAAGGATGGGGGGTTTAATATTAGGGGGAGTGGGTTACTGCTACAGCATGGTTCTTTGCAGAGCCGATGGCTCCTGCGAGCGCCGCGGACGAAATTTCAATAACTTCGACCACAGCCGTTTTGGCGAGCTGTGCAGGCAAGTCAAAGACCTGTACTGACCTCTATCGTCTGGCGCTCCACCCACCAAGATTGCTGCATGAAAGAGCACATAAGTGGCGCGTCTACCAACGAACAGAACGCAAGGAGTGCTAGAATGGAGAAAAGTATGACGATTCAAAGAGACATCGGAAGATCAAACAAATGCTGTTCAGTAGAACGACATGCCTGTTGAAGAGAACCAGGTACACTTCTAGAAGTGCTAAGAAATGTCACGCTGGCCAGTGTGTTCAAACATGCTCATATGAGCCGGATTGTAAACGGAGGTGCATCGGCTCGCATTTCGTGCCTGAAGCTCCTGTAGGTGAACCCGTCGGCAAAGTTTAGAGTTCAGGCTTGGGAGCTATCCCGTCTGAAACAACATAGACTTCCATGCCTACGTCAGTCACCCTTTAACCCTAGCCCAGAGGGTCCCAGTACTCAATAATTTGGTAGTTGGGTTTTGGGTGATAGTAATTGTAGTACCGGCATGCACCGGACTGACCACGGTTTAGGGGAGTTTGGCATGGAATAAAGGGTGGGCGAGACCCAGGGGCCCCAAATAATTGCCCAATATCATGTGGAGGTCTATCTGAAGTACCCTTTCAGTGAACAACGTCTGCCTGTCTGAAATCGGAGTTCGAGAAGGCGAGCCGCGTCGCCTCGAATGCCCAGGGAGCCCCCATGCCCCCCTGACCAAGGCATGTTACGTAAATCACAGTGGGGAGCTTGGTATTATACCCTAAACCCTAAACCCTGGTATTATACCCCAAACCCTATAAACCTTACTTAAAGAAGCTTTATTGGGCTCTCTGAAAACGCGAGGATCGCACGGGTTAAGGGCAGATTCCCTGGGTCTAAGCAGGTTTTGGATATGAAAGCAGTGGGGATACCTTGAAAAACACAGCCCATTGAAAGACGCTTTGTACCTAACATTTTAGTATGCTTACCTCTTGAAATGTTTAGAGCGATAATTCACCTAGGTCGGTTAGGATATTTGGGGGCTATTGCTCTGCGGGGCCTCATCAATATATTGCATAGTGTGCCGAGCTATGACGAGCCAGACCAGAAGGAAGAAACGTCCGACAGTTTCAGCACTATCTGCCACTTGGACTTCAGGACTGTTTCGCAAAAACAGAGCCGATGAAATGCTCGCGTGAAGTCACTGGGATGCAAAAAGTCTACCCCACAGCTCACAGCTACATGCAATTGCCCATCTGGATCGTGCTGCTCAAAACCGCCCTCTCAGCCCAACTATGCAGTCAACATCGTAGGACCTACGCTGATGAACTACCTTCGGGTTTTTTGTAGGGAACGGAGAGAAGGAATTAGCCAAGGTTAAGGGTTCGGAGTGGCTTGGGGCTTCCAGTCTAGGGAAATTCATGAGGGCGATTGCGGCGATTACTAAGATGGTGACGGACTGCGCGCGGGCTATTGGAGGATCTACTGTCAAGATTCATACTTTAGGTGGACCCCCCACCCAGTAATAGTGACTATAAGGGATAAAAGGGATTATATTAGGGTCCTCTTATATTCTTACTATACCACTATTACTGGGTGGGGGGTCCTCCTAATTCATACTGAACGCTGGATACCTGGAGGTTCATGGCAATCAGAAACTACTTCTCGTCGGGCAGCCATACTTACAGCTGCGGCAACCTGTGTAAGGCCAGGTAGGAGGGTTATGAGTGGGGAGGATAACCAGCTAGGGTACATTCCTAGGGAGGGGGCCGCCAGATGGACGACCCCTTTAGAAAGACACTTACAAGTTACAAGGTACGTAAAAGAGAACCTATGTTATATTATTCCCAAATAATATCAAAAATACTCAGCAATAGTAATGATAGCAATAATTGGAATAGCAGGAATAATAGTAATAACAAAAATAATCCTGGAGATTACTTGAAAGGTCTGCCCTATCTTGGGGGTCACTTGGGAATCTTGTTGGTAACCAGGTAGTATAGACAGCAAACCAAAGCGTGACTTTTTCCACAAGGCTTCGCAAGCACTGAGAGCAACGAAGGGTTTCCATCTGCAGAAGGTAGCCAAACAATTTGGAACTAGCAACTTTGGGGGTTTGAGTTTCCTCCAAAGTCTTTGGGGGTGTCAGACTTCAATCACACATTGAAGTCAAATCTTGAATGCTATATTGCCTGTAACTTCCTTGGAAACAGAATAGAAATCAAATTTCAGCGGGATCTTAGGATTGTACATAACAGGAGCTAAAACGTGATGATTCTAGGAACTTCCAATTAAATCCTGAGCCCTTAGGGCTAAGGCCTACCCACCGTAGATAGCAAAAATCTTACGCCACTTGAGATCCCTAGTGCCTGCCGCCTAGCCACCGAACATGTGAACCCTCACTCTATGCCCAAAACCTCCTACGTAGTTCCTTTTTGGGCAATAGACCATAATCCCAACCACAGAACTAAACCCTAAAGCCTAAATCCCAATTTCGGGAAGCCTCCCATGGAGCCCTTGGCTAAGACTTTACCACGGAGTAAACTAATTATGCCGGAGCTCTATGGGCTCCGGGGGTTTAGGGTTTAGGGAAGAAACGCTATCTGCCCTGGAACCCTCCCCCCCAAAATGGTTGTCAGTGTCTTTTGTTGGGGTTTACACTAAACAGAAGTCCCTAAACCCTAAACCCTGAATCCTCAACCCTCAGCCCTCAACCCCTTAAACACCGCTGCACCCTAAGCCCGCAAACTGCCAAACTTGCTGTTTCACCTGAAGCCAGGAGGCTTTGGGTTTCCTTTCCTCAGGGTTTAGGGTTTAAGGGTTTAGGGTTCAGTCAGGGTTCAGGATTTACGGTTCAGGGTTAGGGTTCAGGGGGCCGGGTTTAGGTACCTAAACCGTGTAAACGCGAAACGCTCCCGCACAAAAGACACGAAACCCTAAACCCTTAACCCTGTATGGCTCAGCCCAGGCTCTTATAAACGTTAATCCCCAAAATCGCTACACAGCTGGGATTGCCGAGATGCTCTTCAGCGGACTGTAACTCTGACCCTCAACGTCTGGCATTTCGTTGGGGAAAAGGTTCTATCGGTTTTGGGTCCAGGGTACCCACGAAAAAAACATATAGCCCCCTTTGGGCTTGCTTGCGATTCGGTAAGAGATCATGAAACGCTACACAGGAAGAGACGACATAGGTACGAGCTCAAGTACCCTAATATAACCCCAATATAAACCCAATATAACCCCAATATAAGCCCCAATATAAACCCCAATATTAACCCCAATATAAACCCCAATATAAACCCCAATATAAACCCCAATATAAACCCCAATATAACCCCAATATAAACCCCAATATTAACCCCAATATGTAACCCCAATATAACCCTAATATAACCCCAAGGCTTCAAACCAAAGATTAGGGAGCTAAACCCTAAACCCCTAAACCCTAAACCGCTTCAAACCAAAGATTAGGGAGCTTTGGCTTCCAGGTTCATTCCGCCAAAGCCGCGCTTGGCTCGAAAGAAATCTTCCCCGATCATCTCCCTAAACCCTAAACCGAAGTCTACTTATAGGGAATATAGGGATTTATAGGGATTTCATTTCCCTGGGCACAGAAGTGACCTATCTTGTGCGAGAAGGCTCTCTCTCTCTCTCTCTCTGTCTGTCGTTTGCTCTCTTTGGTACTGGTCTCATACACTCTACTCACTGTAAGCCCTAAACAATTATGCAGCGCGGCACCTGGCCTTTCTAAGTACAAGGTCGGACCTTATTATTCCTAGTTTGGAGAAAGTACCCACATATAAAAGGCTACTTGTATTACTGCTGCGGCCATTATCCGGTATTTTTGCCAGCCAACAAACACATGATCTCCCTGCTTGTGCTGGAGCAATTACGAACCTGATCTTCATATACCTCGACGTATACCAACAATAACATGAACCTTCTCGACCAATCCACTCTTACAGAATGTTCTCCTGAAGTCCAATCGAGTCCTATACCGCAAGGAGGCTATGATCCTACTCCATGTTGGGGACTACTGTTTGACACTAATGATACTCAGATGGGGCGTTGTTTCAGTTCTGGTTGTGCAAGCTATGATCCCTGGCTGGGCCCTCTGTGGAATACGCACCCTATCTAGGGCATCCAAGAAAAGAACACTGTGTTGGCCAGGGTCACCTAGCACACGCCGCCGCAAGCGTCCCGATTCTCTCCAACGGCTTGAGAACGGCAGCACAAAAATCCCTTCATGCCGGCTCTCCCCGTGGGGAGATCCACTTCTACGGGGGCAAGGGCCCCCTTGTGCGAAGCTCTCAGGTTCACCCTTTCCCAAAATGAGAATGGAATCTTGCTAGGGTCCAAGGACTCATACAGGTGTAGGGCCCAAATGCAAGGATCTTAACCCTGAACCCTATAAACCCTAAACCCTAAAGCCCGAACATTTAAGTCCTTGGACCCTTAGGGCCTTAAGGTTTGAAAAGTGGGCCTGCATAGACTATTGTCTATTTCAGAGAGCCTGTCGACCCCTCTATAATGCCTATAAACCTCTAAAAATCTCAACAGCCCCTACATAATCCCTAGAAGCCTATTTGGGCTTCCCAAATTACTTCGGGGAAGGGTTGGAGTGTTGGATTTCGCGCGCTGAGTGTTAAAGATGTCAAACTAGGCCCGCGTTGCGGCTTAAAGCTTTAGAGTGAAAGCTTTTGCATCTTATAAATGCTGAAGACCTTAGCTACATAATTCTCTGCCACAAACCCTTGGTCCTTCAGGCACGGCCCCCAGCAACCCCGAAAATAATCTGGGTCACTACAGGGAACCATTCATATGCAGAGGTGGGGTGGGGGTGTTGACATCACAAAGGTTATCTGCATCAAGCAGGACATGACATTGCATCAACCAATTCCAACGCCTAATTATGCCTAATTCCTAATCCTGATTGTGGGTTTAGGGTTCCCTAAACCCTAAACCCTAATTACCAAACCCATCCAAGCCCTACACCACAGCAAGTCGAGTCTAGGTCTATGACAGCGGCCATGTCCGTTTGAGTACGTCAGAAAAACCCGAATGGTGGGTCTTACTAAAGCGGGGGCTTAAACTCTAAACTCCATAGACCTTAAACCCTACATATCGCTACATATCCCTATACATCCCCCACATATGGACATATATACATATATATATATATATAGCATATATACACATCCTCTAAACCCTACCCTAAACCCTAAACCCTATAAACCTTAAACTCTAGGGATGAAGCTGTGAGGTTCAGACTTCAAGGCTTCAGAGTTGTTACACTTCCGTTGATCCAACAAATCCTGCATGGCCTTAGTACGTTTAGGGGTTTAGGGTTTAGGGTTTAAGGTTTAGGGTTATAATATAGTACAAAAAATCCCCAACATGTAGAACCAGTACCTTGGGTCGTGCAGGATTTTCGTATCCAAGGTTTCAGTTCCTACCTGCCCTAGACCCTAAACCCTAAACCCTCTAAACCCTAATCACCAGCCGAGACCTAGAACAACCCTTTCGTGGACCACTGACATCCAAATGTGGAAGGGAAAAAGGGGGGTTATATTGGGATAATGGAAAAGGAAAATGGAAACTACTATAGGGTTGTGGAAGGGAAAAAGGGGGTGTTATATTGGGATAATGGAAAAGGAAAATGGAAACTCCTATAGGGTTTAAGGTTTAGGGTTTAGGGTTTACCTCCTCCGCTCCAAAAAAGGCGTCGATTTTTCGGAAACTCCTGTAGCCGGATGGGTCCCTTGGCTTCCACTTGGTTTAAGGATTCAGGTGACTGGGCGTACCGATTTCTACCTTGAAATATCTCTCCCTTCGCTGTACCGCATACAAGAAGTAGCTGTATGTTCTTATTGAATCCCTACACGGATTTTTGCCGCATTTGGGACCAGAGATACGGTGGATACTAGAAATCCTGTATGACCTCATGGTACTAGCCTCCAGTAATCCCTAAATCCTAAAGCCTAAATCACCAAGGTCTGGATATGTAAGGTCATGCAGGATTTCTAGTAGCGATCATCTCTCATCTCTGCAAAGCACGTCGCATGGCTGCTGCCTGCTGCTCAGCAAACGCTTGCTGAGCGCCGCTGAGAACTTATTGGTTGTTGTAGGGAAAATAGGAGTGGATCCCAAAGAACCCTAAACCCTAATCCCAAAGAACCCTAAAACGCTGAACCCTAAACTTCATTCTACTGTAAGTTCCATCTTCTACTACTTTCCCTGATTGCTTTTCCATTCACTCTCACCCTACCAACATCCAGCAAGGTAAAAGCAATTAGCGAGGCTTTAGGATGCGATTCTGCACCACAACAGGGCTTGCAGTTGAGATATGGCGGGGTTATATTGGGATAATGGACAAGAAAATGGACACTACTATTTCGGGTTTGGGGGGTTACATTGGGATAATGGAGAAGAAAATGGAAACTACTACTTAGGGTTTAGGGTTTTGGGACATAATCCCCCCTAAGTAAATAGAATATGGGGTATATGGGGATCTTATTATAATATACCCAAAGCCATATTCTATCTACTTAAGGGGGACTATAGGGTTTAGCCAGGTGGACAGAGGATGATGACCATTCGCAAGGTTAGTCAGGTCCCACACCCCCCCAGACAACGTTAGGGTCTAGGGGGTCCATACCAGCAGGTGGTTCAAGCCCACATCAGCGCATGAACCCGGCAAGCTCATGTGCTTGGATGAGATTCTCAGACCATTGGAAAAACCACATCCTACACATCAAGCCCCTAAACCCTAAACCCTAAACCCTAAGACCCACACCCCACTCCCCTGACGGCTGTATGCCTCAGACATCAGGTGAAGAGGCCTACAGGTAGGTAATAAGATTTAATAGGTGGATACCTTCCAGGCCGCTCCTGCCATGACTTCTGTAACACCTGATCTTGTATAGGAGTAATTTATTGAGGGCATCCAAAAGACTATCCAACTTGGAAGAATCCACCTGAGTAGTGCTTTTTTGGTGGTTGAACCTAGTAAGATTTCCTCATATAAAATACCATACCCCAAAAGGAGGATATAATCTTACTCTATATTGGGTACCATAGTATCCCCAAATACAATACTACTCAAACAACCCCTATATAATCCCAGTTTCCATTTCATTTTCCATTTTCTTTTCCATTTGATTCTCCATTATAGGGCCCTGAACCCTAAACCCTAAACCCTACTACTCACCTGTAATGAGCTCCCATCAGGCGGCATTCTTCTTCAGCATCTTCCGCGCTGGCTCCATGTTCAACTCATGCAAAGGCTCCCTGGGCTCACGGATCTTTGCCAGCCTTAATTCCGGCAGCAAAGAGTCAGAGGCTTTCAGGGTCTGGGAGTGTAGGGTGTTTAGGGTTTAGAATTTGGGGTGTAGGGTACTGGAAAGGTACACGGCATTCGGAAGTGCAGAACTGAGCTGGTGGGATGTTTGATCTCTGGTTTCACCCTGAAACCCTAAACCCTGCAAATAAAAACCCTGTGGAACCGACGTCATCTCCAGCGTCCTCTTCTCAAACATTTAGCCCTCAAGGCCTGGATGCGGCTCTCCCTCAAAAGGACTTCATAGATCGTATTTACTACTTAAGCATATCACGGTGACTTGATTCTACCTCCTTGAAAGCAAGCCAGTGATGGGCCCAATAAAACCAGTGTCCCTTCAACAGGGCCTCTATGGGTTGACCTGTTGGTTTTGGAGAAGGTAGGTAGATGGAAGCCAAGGAAACTCATCTGTGGCCGCGTGCACGTGGACCCTAGACCCTAGACCTAAACCCTGAACCTTACCCTAAACCCTGATTCCTAAAGCCTGGCTTTGGGGTCCAACTTCTGGCCTTTACCAAGTATATGGGGCCTCGTCCCTTTTGTAAACCGGTTCTATACACAGGGTCCCCGAGGGCTCCCTCAGCCCTGAGCCGTAAAACTCTCTTACCTATAACAGTTTAAGTTTTGATGACCTTATCCGGAGGGCCAAATAAGTAGCACTTGCCTCCTTACCCGGCAGGCCAAATAAGAAACATGCCCTTACCCGGCAGGCTAAATATGAAACCTTACCTGGCAAGACACACGCCTTGCCTTCCCCGGCAGGCTAAATAAGAACCATGCCCCTTGGGCCTCCTTACCTGGCAAGACACGGGCCGTTTGGCCTCTTACCGGGCAAGGGTTCAGAGCTTAAAGCTTTGGCTTTAGCGTTTGTGCCTTAGGGTTCGGGCTTTAGGGTTCAGAGCTTCGGATTCGGGATTTAGGGGTTTAGTGTTAGGATGTAAAGTTTAATTAGAGGGTTTCCTTACATGATGTGGGACGCAATGGGCAGGTGGGTGTTTTCGACTATTGGATGATGCTGCTTAACAAGTGAATGCTTGGACTTGGAATGCTGAACCCTGAACCTTAAGCCCTTGAACCTTAAGTCCTATAAACCCTAAGCCGCACACCCTAAACCCTAGGGCCCCAAACCCTAAACCCTAAACGATTTTCAGTCCCGAACCTTGACCCTGAACAAATCCGTTTTGGCTATATAGGGGTTATAGGAGCTATATAGGAATAATGGAAAAGAACATGGAAATTACTATATCATAATAGAACTTATATTTGGGCTAGATATAGGGATATTGGAAAAGAAAATGGAAATTACTGCATTCTAATTCTAATAGTGACCAGCAGCCACTCGCGGAGTTTCCATGCACCCTGGTAAACGCGAGGGGCGTACTTCCTCGTGAACCTGGGCTTGGAGTTGTTGTGGGTATAGGATTTTGAGGATGAGGGTTGAGGGATGAGAGTTTAGGGTTCCAGGTGTACATATATGTATCTGTACATATATACACAGATACAATTTGGGTGTTAGGGTATAAGGCATGCATAGATAGATAGATAGATAGATAGTTAGATAGATAGATAGATAGAGATGTATATATTATATACGTATAGTTATTTACAGGGACCAATATGACATGAGGTTTGTATAGGTGATATGGGGTTGAGGGTTTGAACGTGAAGTTTGTCAAGAAATGGGGGCCCACCAACACATACATTGACCCTACGCAACCCAACTTCTAGGCGAGGGCTTGATCTTCTTTCGGGTTTACGGTTTGGTTTTGACGGCATCTGGACGAATCCCTTTTGTTGCCAGGGGGGCTGGGTGGTCGGGCAAGTTGAAGTTGACGAGGCTGTTCGCTGATGCGCCATTTGCCATCCATCTAAGAATGAGCAGAAGGTTCACAACCGCTTTCTGCCGGCGTACACTCCTGGATCACCCTCCAGTTAAAGCAGCTCCAGAGCAAGCCAGAGTCATCTAAAGAGCAGACACAGACCCGCAAGCACAAGTCCAGCTCACTCCAAATTGCACTCCAAGAACAGACCAGGGGGTTTATAAGCCCCCGTAAGTAGATAAAATATGGCTCTGGGTATATTACAATAAGATGCCACCTAAACCCTAGACCCTCCACACCACCCTAAACCCTGAACCCTAAACACCCCCTTAAACCCTAAACCCCTGTATACCCAATATTCTATCTACTTAATGGCGACTATAAAAGTTTAGGTTGGGTACTGCCCCCACCCAGTAACAGTCTATATTAGGGGTCCTATGAAGGGCTATTTATAACCCTATTGTAATTATTATCCAACTGTTACTGAAGGGGGCAGTACCCAAAGTTTAGGGATTAGCCCACCCCAAAGGCACTCCAGGACCTCTATGGAAAGCATGTCCACAAACACTCCAAGAGCTGGCCATGGGGCTTGGGATCTACCAGCTTTTGGGGGTTTTAGGGTTTAGGGGTTTAGGATGTAGGGGTTTAGGGTTTAGGGTTGAAGTGTTTAGGGGTTTAGGGTTTAGGGGTTTGGGGTTTAGGGGCTTAGGATTTAAGGGTTTAGGGGTTTAGGGTTATAACCCCAATTACCTACGGCTTAGTAGTAATTATCCCCTAATTAGTAGGTATAACCCACATTCTTGTAATTACCACACAACTAGTAGGTATCACCTCAATTTCCTACGGCTTAGTAGTAATTATCACCTAACTAGTAGGAATAACCCATGAAACGGCCAAGTGGTGGTCGGCAGAAAGATAACTCTATCTGCAGGGCTGTGGATGTGAGACGCTCGTCAAGAAGCACCACTAAAAAGACTGCATCTGCCAAACCATCGCCATACAAAGCAGAACGAACGCTGGCCGTCCTAAGAAGAAGCACACGCCTGCGAATATCACGCAGCTTGTAGCACTATGCTGCTTCATGAAGCTAGAAGCATAAAACACAGCCATGCTCATCATGGTCATGCAAGTTATGATGTGGAAATGCGGTTGCTCGAGATGTCAAGAACTGCATTCTGACAGGGTGACTGCGAAACACTCCCCAAGACACAAGACTAGTACTAGCCATAATCATTGTCAAAGTCATAGTAACAGTAATAGTAATAATGAGCGTAATGATGATATTCTTAATATTAGCAATTTTCATAATAATCAAAATAATAGTAGTAGTACTAATCATACTGGTAGTAATGCTAAGCGTTCTAGTGCTAGTAACCCAACTAAACCAAGGAGGACTCCAAGAGCGCGCCAGAGAAATCCAAGACCATGCCTAGCCTTTAGGGTTTGGGTCTTTCACCAACTCTAAACCTTGAACCTCAAGACCCTAAACCCTAAACTCAATACCCTAAACCCTAAACTACACTAAACCCTAAGCCCCAATACCCTAAACCCTAAACAACCCTAAACCCCAATACCCTAAACAGCCAAAGCCAAGAGCACTGAAAAGCACTCCGATAGGCTATCAACCCCTGAGGGTCCATGGGCCCAATAATTGGGTACTAAGTATAGGAGTTTAGGGTTTAGGGTTTAAGGTTTAGGGTTTAGGGAGGGGTTTAGGGTTTAGGGTTTAGAGTTAAGTATACTACGTGGCACTTAAGACCCCTACTAAGGGTTAACCTTTAGGTATCTATAATGGGAATATAAGGGAATCCCGAAGGGTTAAGGGTCTAAGGTCCAAGCTAAGTCCCCAGGAGTATAGGGATTTAGGGTTTAGCGTCTAAGGTTTAGGTCTATACGGGGGTATGCAAGGTTTTTTAGGATCTAGGGCTTTTAGAATTTTGGGTTTAGGGGCTTTTGGTATTAGTAATTGTAATACGAGCAATCAGATTATCGGGTGCCTCGACCCTGACGTCAACGCACCCCAGAGCCTTGTTTTTTGCAGCATCCCAACCAAGGTGTTCATGGTTGCGGCTTTATAGTTTGGGATATTTAACATGAGCTATAGTCTAAACACTTCGTATCCCGCTGAGTAACCCCTGTAGCAATCCCCCATGGAATCTCTGATATAACTTCCTGTAGGGAGTTTAGTCCATGGCTCAGATGCCTTTGGGCTTTGAAGCTCTTGGCTCAGAATTCCCCTAGACCAAGGAGCTCTGCATCACCCGCACTGTCAGTTTTCCCACTGAATCGAGGAAGCTCAGATACCGCCTGCAGGGGCAATGCCCCCTAGATGTGTGGGAGCACCTAGATGTGTGGGAATTTCTCAGAACATTCTGTGTTCCGTAGTTGGGAATCGAAGGCGTGAAAAAGGGGCTGCATTCGGGTGCTTCGAAATCAGCAGCCATTGTTTCGCCTGGCGATGCGGGTCCTCTAGGTTCCTGGGCAGTTCTGGAAAAGTTAGATACGCGAAGCTCAAATCAAGTACACGTAGCCCCACATAGAGACTACCCATGAACCATCACATCAGCAGTGTTTAGGCGGACAAGGGCGACGCGATTTTGTGATCGCGCTGTGCGACACTTTTTTTGTCACGGCTATAGCTTACCACGGCACGGTGATGGAGGCCTCTGTGTGGCTTGAATCACAGTCCGCTTCGACTAACCCTAAACCCTAACCCCCCCACCTCCACAATTCATTGACACCCCCCAAAAGGAACTACATTCCATCTGCTTTTCAATTATTCAGCCCACCCCTCCTACAAGAAATGCACCTAAACCACGAGTTTATATTCACTCTTAAGTAGATATAGAAAATGGGGTATATGAGATCTTATTATGACATTGGGCAATTTCCATGTTCTATCTACTCAAAGGGGACTATAGGCAACCCTAATTCCTAAACCCGAAATAGTAGTTTCCATTTTCTTTTGTCGTTATCCCATTAAATCCTCATATAGCCTATATAACCCTGTACACTCTTTCAGGGTGAAGGGCCGAACCTTACTAAGCCATGCCGCCCTAGCAGGCCTTGATAGCAGCGCCGCCATCAAAGTCGACATACGCAACATGTAAGCCTGGGTTCATGGTTCAAGGTTTAGGGTTTAGGGATGCCAGCCTAGGTTCATGCCTAGGGTTTAGGGTATAGGGATGTAAGCCTGGGTTCATGTTGGAAGGTTTAGGGTTTAGGTTTCAGGGATGCGAGCCCGGGTTCCAGGATCCTCCCTGTCCCCTTGAATAGGGGTATATGGCCCCCAATTCTAGGTATTGAGAAAGGAGGGTCATGGGGACTTCGTAAATAGGTTAATAACCCTTATAACCCATATAGTATTCTCAGTTAGCCACTTATTAAAGTACGTACAAAGTGCCCCTGTCCCTCCGAGTACAAGGAGGGTCTCGGTCCAGGTTCATGTTTGGAGTATTTTTGTTGGGGGGCGGCTTCTGAAGTACTTTTGGTCAGGTGGGAGGGTCGATTTCTGTGGGTTTGGGATGTTTGGGGTTTGGGGGTTTGAGCCCAAAGGTCTCCAGGTTTGTTCGATTGCTCTAAGCAAGTCCACTTTTTGAGGGTGCTGGCTCGAAAGGCGTACTGTGGGGTTAGTAGGGAATAAGGGAATCTAATCCCTATATAATCCCTACATATTTTCTTCTCATCTACTAACCCAGAGTGAGAAGGGTGTAGGTGTGTCTGGGTTTCGGATTTCCAGTTCACGGGCTTCAGCGCTGGAAGATGAGCCCTGAACTGAGATGCCGTCTTAGGGGCTGAGGTCTTTGGGCATCTCAGCTCATGTGGGCGTTTCCCAAAATCAGGGGTACCCTCTCTAGGGGGTGCCTACAGTGAGGGCTATAGTATATTGGGGTCCCCTCATTTTGGGAAACTACCATGTGTAGGGGTCCAAGGAGGTTTGGGAAACAAGTCGGTTTCCTTTTGATATTCTACCAAAAGCTTACTTGTAGTTTTATTATCATTATTATTGCCTTAGACCCCTATTTTCAAGTGAGCAGAACAGAGTCCAAGGAGGGACTGCAAAGTAGTCCTTCTGTCCAGGGCACAAGTAGTTCTATTGCCCGAGCATGCGGACGTTTGCGCCATCCCGGTACATACTGGCCCTCTCCAAAACAAAAATGGAAGCCGACAAAGGGCTCTGCAAAGACTACTGTCCTTTGAGAAGGAGCTATATGGCTGTATAGGATTTCATGTTTGTTTGGGAGGGTGACTCGTGTAGACAACTTTGGAGGAATAACAGAAGTGGGGCTCATGTGGAAGAGTGGGACTGTTTGTCTCTTGTTAAGTGCTGTTGAGGCATTGAGATTTAGGGTGCTTTCACAAGTGGAGCAAGGTCTTATCATGGACATGTACAGGATTGTTCGGACCAACCTGGCAAATGGTTTGTGAAAGACATCTGTCGCCCACATCCTTCGCAAGGAGGCTGCTCGCTGTGAAGCCCTCTACCCAGCGCCTTCTATGTGTGTAGTTTCGTTTTGAATGAAAGATTTCCATTGCCGATAAAGCATAACAATCCCAAGAAATGCAACATAGGAACCCGACGGTAAAACTGACCCTCATTCCTGTAGACTCAGACACTTCTTAGGAGAGTCAGGAGGACGTAGCGATTATACTTATAATCCCGATAACCTTTCTAAGTCCCTCCCACCAAATAGATATCGGCAGCTGAGCGGCACAGCTTGTCTGGTGGCCAGCCATAGCTCTCTCCTGCAGCAAATGAACAAAAAGCCCTAAAAAGTAGTTTCCTTTTTACTTTCCATTATCCCCCCAATATAACCCTGATATGAGCTACGGTCGAAATTCCACACCTGGCTAATGGACATGGGCTTGAGGTTTTCGTTTTTTATTGTCTCCCCTATCGTTGTTCAGCATTTTCGCCTGCTTCACAAGAATGACTACTTAGCACGACTTAAGCAGCACGGCTCGCTGCATCATGGTCATCCTTTTGCTTTGTCTCCCCCATCGTTTTACAGAGTTTCCGGTGTCAGCCACTGAAGTCATGTCCACCCAAGGCATGATCTAATGGTTGGAAGTTTTGACTGCCGCTCACGTATTACCCCAATATAACCCTAATATAATACCCTAATTGCAGGATTTGAGGAGACTAGGATTTCTGATCAGTTCTTATGCTTGGGACCATTGCAGGAATTCAAGGTTTGCGGCCCCAAAGCCTGAATCTTAAGTCTAACGTCCCTAGACCCCTGGTAGAAATTACAACGCCAGGTGGTTCCTGAAAGAATAGACTCCAAACGCAGCCCCATCAGGGTTTAGGGCCCAGGGTTTAAGATAGCTTCCATTGTCCTTTTCATTACTTACGTGCTGATGCTGAGGGCATTGAAACAAAACAGAGCCGCCTAAACCCTAAACCACAGTTTCAGGGGACCTTGAAGTGAATGTTTAGGGCTTAGGGTTTAGGGCATTGGGGTTCAGGGCTTAGGGTTTAGGGCTTCGGGTTTAGGGCTTAGGGTTCAGGGTATCGTACTCACAAGGGAACACCTCTCAGCATGAAGTACATAACCCCTTACGGTCCGAGCACTTAACTACTAGAATTTGAGGCACGCTAAAACCACAGGCTATAGTAGTTTGGACCTAAAACTCTAGTAGCTATGGTAGTTTGTACCTAAACCCTGATAACTATAGCAGTTTGTACCTAAACCCTGGTAACTATAGCACTTTGGACGTAAGACCCTGGTACCTATACTATAGCAACAGTTTGGGACCTACAGCCCTGATGACTACATCAGTGTGGGACCTAAATCCGGATATTTGGATCCCTGGCCCCCTAAATACGCCTACAGACAGACCCTTTGTAATGCCTTAACCCAAAACCTAGATCCTAAACCCTGAACCCTAACCCCTAACCCTGCAGCTGCCTAAACCCAAGGCCCTGAGCAGCTGCCTGGAAGCGTGGCCACCCCAGTCTCTTCAAGCAGCCGCTGGGCCAGCTCGCCAGAAGTTGAGATCCCCTTTCAAGGGTTTAGGGTTTAGGATTCAGGGTTTCGGGTTTAGGGTGAAAGGTTTTAGGGTTTGCGGGGGGTTTAGGGTTACGGGGTTTCAGAGGCTGTAGGGGTTTGGCTTTTGGGGTTCGGCGGAGGTTTAAGGATTGCGGCGTGAAGGTTTTGGAGTTTTAGGAGTTTAGGGTTTGGGGGTCCTGTGTTTGCAGGTTCTGCATTTAGGAGTTTGTCAAAAATGGTTGCTTGCAAGGGGCCCTCAACTTTTTTTGGTGCACTCCCGTTTGGGCTATCCTAAATAGGACGGGAAAGGGCATCCAACAATTTCGACAACCTACGTTATGATTCCCTGTCTAACTCCTTGTATCCCAAGACCCTAATAACCCTCAACCCTCAACCATGTGCCCCGGCTCCCCGCGGCGGAAGGTGCGCCCTCCATTTGTATTCTTAGATTTAGGGCTTTAGGGTTTAGGGTGGAGGGAAACAACGCAATGGCATCCAGGGTCTCATTTCCGGCATCTTACTAAATCCCCATATCCCTAAACCCTCCTACCCTAAACCCCACCCTGCTTCTAGAATGCAGGCATTTCCGGTCTCATATGAGCTATATAGTCTGAACTCATACTACTCCCCTTATTCCCCACATCTAAGGAGATGGGACTACAGCTCATATGGGGGATAAGGTAAGTACGGAAAGAAAAAGCCACTTTCACATCCCAAGTGGCAGTCCAATCTTTGGGGGTTCACGGGTTTGGGCTTGGGGATTTAGTGTTTAAGGTTTAGGGAGTTGGGTTTAGGGTTTAAGGTTTAGGGTTCAGGGTTCGAATTGCGAGCGGTACCCCAAAAGTATCTAGCGGAGAGGTGGACTCTTGTGTATAAAGTGATTTCCAAGTTGCCCATGGGGATTTTTCAGGGGCGCGAAGGTGCTCAAAATCAAGCCTGGTAGCTGCCAGCAATCCGTCTTCTGAGTACCACCAAAGTAGGTAGCGACAATTTGAGGAAACTCCCATACCCAAACCCTACAATCCCTAAACTCTACGAGCCCCTCCTAAACCCGCAACTAAGGAAAGTCCCACTCCCCTATGTAACCCCTTTAAGAAGTTTAGACCCTAAACCTCTAACCCTATATATACGAAGCTCAAACCCTCTAAACCCTAAACCCTAAACCCCATAGCTTACCCTGAAGAAGAGAGCCTTGCTCAGGAAGGCCTCACGCCGGTTCCTGAATCAATTTAACTTGGAGATTTAGGGTTTAGGGTTTAGGTGGATACTGGATACTAGAAGCCCTTAAAAGGGGGGTTGTGGCTTTTGAAGGCATACATAATATAGGGGATACTAGAAACCCTGAAAACGGGGGGTCTAGGGGCTTTAAAGGGATACATAGAGTAGTTTAGGCATTAAGGTTTAGGATCTAAGGTGGATACTGAACATCCTGTACACCTGGGACCCTTGGTGCTATAGTATAGCGAGGTCATATCCCTGCCGATCCCAACAGCCAAACAGTAGGTACGACTGTTGACGCTTAAATTCCCGCATGACCGCAATGTACCAGACCCCCTAAAGGATCCAAAAAATGGAACCCCCCCAATATGAACCCATTACTACATTGGGGAAAATAAGGGATTATTAGGGGGTTCCTTTTTTTTGGATCCTTTGGGGGTCTGGGTGTACCATAGTACCGAGGTGGAAGGCACGTAGGGTCCAAAGTATGGGCCTCAAGGGACCCCTGTTAAGGGTGTAGGGTACAGGATGTAAGTTTTAGGGTCTAGGGTTCAGGGCCCTCCTGCACTTGGGATACTACAGCTATGCTATGCCGATTGCACACCTTCACTCTACAACCGCACTTCATTTGAGGGCACAGAAATCGGACCCAAGCATCAGGTAGGGGCCCATGGTGAGGGCTTAGGGTGTAGGGCCTGCATGAACTTAGCATACTTTAGCACGAAAATTCCCAAGGTATAAGGTGATCAGGAACATGCAGATTCTTAAATCTCAGCCCTAAGGCCCCATGTAGGTACTATTTATAGACATTAGGCCCCAAGGTAGGTATCATTTTCAGACTTAGAGCCACAGGGAACTGGATGTCAGAGGTTGAGGGCCTCTACTGTTTCGTCACGTGCCGTGGAACCTCCCAGACACATTTTCTGCTGTTTTTCACGGAGTTTATAATGAGCAAAAAGGGCTTTCATAGCATCAACCCTAAGCCCCTAGCCTTAAATCCTAAAGCCTAAACCCTTGCGGCACCAGGTTCCCAGACTCCGCATCAATCCATGCATAAAATCCACCAGTAGGGATCACCACGTCGCCGGGCGACCCTCGCGAAGAGGTACTGACTTAGGCATGTCAAGGCCGAAACATATGATTTAGGGTTTAGGGTCTAGATGGGTCTAGGGTTAAAGGGGATAAACGCTTGGCTCGTCGGCTGGATCTGAAATGGAAGATGCAGAAACACTGGGAATTGCGGCCTATTCGGAGGTACCTACTTTGTCGTACGCGTCTAGGAATTGCAAGCTGCATGAACAAAGCATGTACTTACTGCAGCAGTAGGCTTGACGAAAGCAGTGGGTTTCCAGGTGACAAGGCGACCGTGCAAAGATATCAGAAGCAGATATGTCTATGGACCAGGCTTCTTGGCGGTTCGTACTCACGAAGCCCACTACCCTGTAATCAAAGAATATACGCTATTCATGAAACTAGTATAAGGGACATCCAATATGTACTCTCTCACCAGTCTTCTTAAGGAGCCCTTCATACCCTCACCAAATACCACAATGAGGACCTGCCTCATATGCCTTCATTGAAGAGTAGTTGAGTACGTAATTATTGGACTCTCTGCATGATGCTTCTGCAGTGCTGGGATCATCTAGGACCATTCTTGCGAAAAGAGGTCAGAGGAGGATCATCAACACACCGGTGTAGGGTTTTTTAGGGCTAAGTAACATAACCTGTTCCACATGAGCTACAGCCAATATTTCCTGCACATCTTGATGGACATGGGTTGAAGATCAGGGCTTGATTGAACGAAACTACAGGAGCGACCCAGGAACATCGCATACTCCACATGAGCTAGTGTCAATACTTCCTACACATCTTAATGGACATGGGCTCTATGTTAGTGACTTCTCGTACTAAAATACCAGAGGGGCCCCGACGTCCACTGCTATGGGTCCCTTATTGAGGCTAAGGCTAATCTTGACAGTAGCTTACATAATGTTTAGATTAAACAAAACCCTAACGCGTAAAATGACATGTGCCGCGCAACATGTATAAGGTATCTTTTGAAACTGGCTGCCTAGATTTAGACCCTCCAGCGTAATACCATTTTTTTGGAGGGGGGGCCCTGAACAAATCCTAGCCCAAAGACCATACAAAATCCACAAGGAACTGCATTGGCCCAATGGACAGCAAGGTCCAGGCCTGCTTTTAAAAAACCTGCTGGAACCTGTACCTGAACTGTACTAACAGTCCTGCATAACCTGAATCCACTCCCTAATGTAGACGGTACGTAGGTTCATGCAGGATTCGATATCTACCGAGGCATGGAGGAAGTCGCGACTGCCCGTCGATCTAGGGGTTTGGGGTTTAGGGCTCTTTCTGGCAGCCTTTCATCGCAAGTCTTCTTTTTGTTTGGACAATACGGGGAAATTGGTAACCCGATCACGCCCAGATTAGGACACTCTAGCGATAATGTGATTATACTAGGGCCACTAGGGTGCTAATTGTGGGGTTGGGATTGCTGAACAGCCTCTGACTGATAAAGGGTGGTCAGGGTACCCCAAAATATTTTCCCTCTTCACCGCGGAACATGCTGTACAAGATACTGGGGCCCCGGACATGACTTAGGGCAAAGCCCCAATCGAGGGCACTGGGCTCCCTGGGTATTTTTAAAAGCATGCTTAATTAAAATCCGGCGCCTGCATTCAAAATTTCTGCGAACGTCTCTCCAATAGCGCCGAGGATAGCACGCGAGGCTTGAAGGTAGTGACGAATTTGTCGGCCCTCCTCTGTGTCGCCTCAGGGCTATGGGCATAATGGCTTAGGCTTATACGGGATTCAGTTGTAGGGATTAGGCTTATACTAGGACATTGTAGGGATATGGGTTCCCGATGATGGAGAATCGAATGGAAAATCACATTGAAACTGCCTTGTGTTTAGGGTGTATGGGTTTATAGCCCTAACGCTAAACCACACAAAAGGAACTACATCGGAGCTTAGGTAGGCCTTGGGCGTTACATTATACTTTCCAAGACCAAAAGAAGCTAGAAAGGAGCCCCTTCCTAAGCCCTGCCCAGGTTTAGGGTTTTGGGCTTAGAGCTTAGGATTTAGGATTGAATATGTTGAAGATAAGGGGTCCTTAGGTATGCCCTGCCGAACAACAGCCACAAACCTTAACAATCGTCCTCCGAGAGATCAGCTTCTGCATCCTCTTTGAGAGGGAGCTTCGGGCGGTTTAGGGCTAGAGTGGGTTATGTTTTAGGGTGGTTTAGGGTTTAGGGTGGTTTAGGGTTTAGGTTGGGGTAGGGTTTAGGGGGGTTTAGGGCTTAGCTAGATTTACGCACGCCCCCTCTATTTGCCCGCGGCAGATGCCCGCCCAGCAGAATGTGCTGTGTATTGCAATGTTTTGGTGGTTGTGGATGTGGTCGAAGTGAACGTTAT